>APFE030365594.1:85281-148035 GCA_000404065.3 Pinus taeda | reverse complement strand
AGACACACAATCGTATTGTGCTCTTTGTCTTCCGATCCAACTTCTTCCATTCTTCATCGGTCACTCCCGTTGGTTTCGTACCCAGATCTACCGCGATCCACTGATCTTAATCCACCAACAGATCCTCCATCTTGAGTTTCCACAACTCAAAACTCTGACCATTGAACTTCTCAATCTCTATCTTTCCGTTGCTCGCCATCTTCTTTCACCACCAGAATCGATCTCGCAGATCTCCCACTGAACAGGGTCTACCACAGGCCCGAGCAAACCCCCTCAGCAACAAAGGCGTCCCCTTGAAGCCAAAACAACTCTGATACCAAATGTAGGTTTTAACCCCGTACAAAAATTACCTCCTGCATACGAATTCTAAAACACAGAAAATAAAGAATGTGAGAGCATAACACATAAAACACATATACATAGAGATTTTCCCCTGGATCCCAAAACCGGGACTACCAGCTTGATATTTCATTATGTTCCTTTCAATTTTACAATACATATTTATACATTCTGAAGCATCCAATACCATGGACCGAAAACTATCGTGTCCAAAACCATGGACCGAAAACCATCGCGTCCAAAAACATGTGTGAAAATCATGCACAAAACCATAGGTGGGTCTGCCAAACCTAACATATGGTCGAAAACCAAAATTTTCCAGGGCGCTACCCCGGACCTTATAGAGTGGGGTTACTTACATCCCTCAAACCCCTTGTGACCCCCCACCCCTCCGCTACGCAATCGACAACAAAAGAGGGGCTCCACCCCCCTTCTAACCCCCAAGTTAACTACATGGGCTAGTTGTGGAAAGGATATAACACAACCCAACATTTACCTCCTAAATGACGTGGACTTTTCGCGTAAACCCTAGGGTGTTGAGGGAGTAAGTCCCCTAGGGTTTTGGGTCAACACCCTAGCAGAGTGTGGGTTATCTACTGTAAAAGACAAGCATTATACATAGACATGATACTTAAATAAGCAAACTACGCGAAGAGAGGTGCACCTGGGGGTCCTTCGTTCGGGTAGATCCAGCGAGGGTCCAAACCCTCTTGGAGTTCCTTTCGATTCTGGAACCTGCAAAACAATCAATTCAAAGAAGCATAGCAATATATGGACAAAGTATCATATATAAATCAACTTCATAACTTATTAAAAGATGGTTAGTTATACATTGAAACAATTATTCATATGTAAACCATAACAATAACATCATATGCATAAAGAATATTGATTTCAGGAACAAGACAAATGTTTCCTTATTGCAGATAACTAAAACAAAGCAAGGAATGATATCACCTGAATCTTCCTCTTGCTGGCTCCAAGCGAAACCGTCCTCTGGGTCCGTCCAATCCCAAGTCTTCAAAAGGCTCCTTCCATGACTCACACAAGGATATCTCAACTAGTGAAATGACATCATAACTCAAGAAAACAAGGGTTTCCTGTAATGGGGGAAGTGTTAGAAGCACAAGGATCTTTAGACTTGATCAGGGATAATCTCAGCAGAGTAATTCTCTCTCTTCTCTCCTCCTTTGGGCCTTCCCATTGAAGCCTTTTTATACTTCTCCCAAAGTAGTTTTTTAGTTGGGAATTCATTGGGAACAGTTGGGCCAAGGGCACTAATAGGTAATCAACAGGTAAAACCCATGCTCTCCACTTGAAATTAAGGAGATTTAATTTTTTTAAGTGTTTTAAGACATATATGCGGGTTAGGTATACACTGAACCACGTACACACGCGTTTAGCTCAAGGCAATGTCACGTACAGGGAGTAAAACACTGTTTTTTAAGTATTTGGACCAAGTATGGAAGGAGAGGTTGCCTTAGGCCATAAATGAAGCATCAAAAATATCAATAGTGAGATTTGGAGCTATAACAGGTACTGATTTGGTTTCTATCGAGACTCTGGCAGAGGATTCTACTGCTCTTGCCATCCCACCTTTAACTGATTCATTAGGACCTGATTTATTAAGGTTGAACCCTAATGGTTCCACACCAGCCTACACTTACATGCATTTATCCATAATTTACATTGTCGCCTCTTAGCGTGGCTATACCTACTGCTCTGTCCACACCTCTCACTTCTTCTTGAGGAATTCCACTAGTTTCTTCTATGAATCCTACAAATTTCTCGAATGTTTCCATGCCCACACCATCTCCTATGCCAACCATGGCTCCTTAGCCTAGTCAGCCAGTAGGTTTAGGAATATTTGCACCACATTTTTCCCAACCAACTATTCTTGTCCCTCAACTAGGCATGGTTACTTCTAGTAATATATGGGGGGGGATCACCAGTTGTCCTTGGTCAACCTGAGGGCAACACCACTTCCAGTATGTCACAATTATGGTACAATTCTCTCTTCGGAGGGGCGCCACCTATCGATACTTTTACTGGAGGGGCTAGTTTACTTGGGGACAACCTCGCTGCCAGTATTGTTTCTCACATAGGTTATCCACCTTATGTTGGTCTTACTGTGCAGTGTGGTCCTTTTCTAACACTAGGTACAACCCCATCAACAGCCATGCTTTTGAGGGTCCTTTCCTCTTTGGCGGTAATTACCCTAGGGGGCAACACCCATTTACTAGTCATGTTGTCCCACAACAGTCCTATGTCGATGTGAACCCTTTTCTTCACCAGCAAGTGCATCATTCCACTCCTTCTATGGGGGGACCACACAGTTAGTTAGGGGCCTCTCCCGCATATGACCCATTTAGTTAGATTCAAAATCCTTTTTTATCTTCTCTTGATTTACTGGATTTGCCGAAACTGACTAATGACCCCATCCGTCATGATCCCTAGTGGCCACCCATGCCCACCAAATTACCATCTGATATTCCCAAGTTTGAAGGAAATTATGGGGAGAATCCATCCACACATATCACCACTTATCATTTGTGGTGTTCATCCAATTCTTTGGTAGATTATTATGTTAAGCTTCTCTTATTCAAACGTACGCTGACTAGGGATGCCGAAAAGTGGTATATCAAGTTCGATACATCATCCTATGGTGACTTTGCCTCCCTTGCTCAAACTTTCCTGACACAATTCTACTTACCCACTCAGTATGATATTGAATCTGACCTCTTCTCCAATTTCAAGCAAGACAATGGTACGTTAATCTCTTATCATATTCATGAGTGGTGTCGTTGCAAGCGGTTAGTAAGAACCAAGTTACCTAATGAGATATTACATAAATGGTTTATTCGATCTCTTCGACCTCAGATTTCTAAGGATGTGTCTATGTTTCAAGTTGTTACTAAGGAACAAGCTATTTTGGATGCTCAATAGTTGGATCTCATCTATTCACAATTAGGAACGATTTATGAAGTATTTCCTAATGCCCCTAGGCCTTCCGTTGACCCTCCCAAGCCTGTTCTTGGCCCGCATATCGATGGTGTGATTGGGTCCATTTTCGATTCTATGAGCCAACATGATGCCCAACTTGGGCAATTGATTGTTACATCTCAAGCCCTAGAAAGTGTGACTGGCTCTGCTAAATCACCCCCTCCTGAGAAGTCCACAAATGTTCTCATGGTGAAGTCAACTCAACCAAAGAAAACCAACAATCCAGTGATAAAAAGAATAATAAGAGAAATAAAAAAAAAAGAATCAAAATGCTCAGGAGTATCAACCCAACTCTTAGAGTCAGTGAGGGGGCATTGATGAACGTCGTCTTAAAGTCAAGTTCCCCTGTCAAATTTTTCAAGGTGACTACCTTACTCACAAATACACTCAAATGGATGAAGTCCATAGGCTTCTTTCACCACCATCTACTTAACAACCTGTCATTTTGACTCATCCTTTCCATACACAACCCTAACAATAGATGCTTTCTCAACCTTCTCAACCTCCACAAGGGGGCAATGAGGAGTCATCTTCCCATCCTTCTCATAGTTCATCCATGTTCATGTGCAAGGAATATGTCAACATGACTACGCAAGCCAAATATTATGATGTTCCTGAGTCGAGCCCCCCCTCTATGGACTCACCATCTCCACCTACCTCCGCTAGACCTCTCACTTTCGATAAGCCTGTGGAACTTGTTTATCGCCCTCCCAAGGGTGTTCTTTGAAGACAACACACAATCCTTCTGACAGGGCTGCTAAACACTTCAATATTGTTAAAGATCTTTCCCAAGCTCCATGTGCCATGTCTGCCTTAGAGGTCTTGCAAATATGTCCTCAACAGCGCAAAGCCTTGTTGTCTTCGATTTGTGGAGTTGACCCATATGACTCTAATCTCATCACTTTTAATGCTGATAAAGTTGATCCTCACATTTCCCATCAGATTAATTTCTAGATCATTGTGTGTATTTTCCATTGGAATATTCATCACACTTTAGTGGATGAGGGCTCTTCCACGTGTGTTATGTATATATCCTACTAGAAGGATCTTAGCTTTCTAACACTCACCTCGTCCAACACGACTCTCTAATATTTTAATGGACACAACTTTGTCCCAAAGGAGGTTCTTCTGAATTTTTCCATCCAATTAGGGGGGGGGGGGGAATTGTCCATGTTGATGTTAAGGTTGTTGATGCCACGTTAGATTACAACTTACTCCTTGGCCGTAGTTGGTTTTCTGCCATGACTACAATCATCTCCTCTATTTTCTATATGCTTTTATTTTCTCATGCAGGCAATATTGTCACTATCGATCAACTTGACTTCTGCATGCCATCTGCTCATATTTTCACTTTTAGAAATTATGTACCACTCATGAGAGATGACCTCGATCAACTCCAGAGTGTCAGAGTCGGGCTCTTCCAAATTTCCAACCTTATGTGGGTTTTTCCTCAACTCCCTCGACTTGACACTCCTACCACTACCTACTACCATATGATCTCTTCGCACACCATTAGACCCCATCTTCTTGATGATTCATGGGTGGTGCCTACTAAATCTGATATTGATTAATATGGCACACCCATGTCGTTCAGTCTAGCAGAGTTTCCTTATCAATTCATCCAACTAGCTTCTTCATATGGTTCATCATGTGGACCCATCTTGGTCCCACCTAACACTCTTTTCACGCCTTCATGGGATATTGATTGTCCTACCTCTTGTGACTTTATCTACTCCCCATTACTCTTTAACAAAGTTATTCAAGAAGTCATTGTTGATAAATGGAAATAAGAAATTCTAGTTTAATTTGTTCTTGATTAGTGATAAATGAGAGCCCATGGAAACACCATGAGATTGTTGAAATAGTTTCCTTTCAAACACACCTCAATTGAAATTGAATTTTCCTTGTTTATGATCCTTCTCATTACCTTAATAGCATCATTCCCTAGGATTTTAGTATGTAAAGATACAACATCAAAACTGACTAGATGGTAAATTTCACCAACCTTAAAAGACTTTATTCCTTCCACAAAATGTGAGGAATCTCCATTGAAAGATTAGGTATAATATACTAACAATTTGGAAATTTCAACTAATAACATTGCAAGGTTGTAAAATAGAAATCTATAATATTTACTATTGGTGTGACTTAAAAAGTATATGAACTCAACCTTTTTAATGAGTCCATTTGTTTTTGGAAAGCCAAAGTTCCACCTTGATCCACTCATTTTCTTGAAACTTCAAGAATTTGGGTCCTTTTAAAATGGGACAAAACTATGAAGGACAAGGTTTCCATTAACCAAATAAAATATAAATTTCAACAAGATTTAAAATTTTGGAAAAAAAATTGAAAAATGGTTGAATTTTCCCACTTTTCAAGTTACTCATTTACTCTTAATCTTAAATAAAATGTTCCTATGTTATTCATTGATTAAAGTTTTGATAAATATAAACTTTAATTTTTTAAGTATGAATGATCCGTAAACTTCCATGGGTATTCCACTGGACAGTTCATCACAATGAGTATGAAAATATTGTGTTAAAAATATGAAAATTCTACACAATTACAGTTTTATTAAACTTTAAGATTGTAGATTTAACAGTAACTAGTGCATGCATGCGAATGGAAATTATGTGAAAAAGTAGAGAATGATAAAATAAACTCTCACACACACATAAGACACAAGATATTCTCTGGGAAACCCTTTTATGAGAAAACCCAACTGGAAGGTGACGCTACTTCACTCTATTTCTCTGTCTTGAAATATGGTTGCAAGTACCAAGAAGTAATGCATGTGGCCTGTGGGCTGCTACATTGCACCAATACTCTTTGTACGATCTACCTCCTATCTCTCCTTGCTATCTTTGCTCAAATATGGAACAAAATGCTCTCACAAGAATGGAATGCCTCTTCCTCCTAGTGGTTTGGTTATAACACAACCCAATAGCCTACTAGTGGTTAATTTTGACTACATGAACTCTTAAATAGAGCTACAATATAGAATATTCTATAGTCTTTTACATCAAAAACACATGGCTAGCCCCTTTTCCATGAATAATGGGGGCTAACATGACATCCTCCCGAATTATAAGTGTGAAAACATGAAGTTCAACTTCTAAGTGACATAACTTTTGCATATAGATCCTTATTGATGTGCCTCTTGTACCATTCGAAAGATATTTGTCTGTAGAATAACATGAAAACATGCATCATTGGAAATATATTTGTGTGTAGAATAACATGAAAATGTGAAATGAAAAGGCAACAAACTTTTACCCCCAAAAAATGTCATTTTATGCCTCAAAACGCTCTCGGAAGTTTTCAGACCCCGTTTTGCCAAAATGGGTCCCGCAAATAATGGTATCGTGAGCTAATTCCTCCACTTTTTCCACGCTAAATGAACCAAGATGGATGAAAAATAACATAATGATCAAATCTGAACCACACCTCCGCATTTTGGGAGGCTTTTGGTCCCCAAAAGCTTTTACTGAATGAGGTGAGGAAAGTTTTCCTCCACCTTCTCTCTGGTGTACCATTTAGCTTTGCCTGGAAGTTGTCCCTTCAATCCAATCTGCCAAAGGTCATGTTGCCCCTATCTTTTAGTTCTAGACCTCTTCTACAAAACTGTATCATTTTTCAAGTCTTCCTGAGCCTCTAGTGCCAAATCCACCACAGAAGGTCAGACATGTTCCTCTTCCTGATCTAGCATGGAAGGCTCATAGAGTTTCAAATTATCTACATTCACAACTGAGTAAATGCATATATATGGTGGTAAACTAAGTCTATAGACATTATCATCACTTATTTCGGTATCTTAAAGGGAACATACCTCAAAGCCTTGATTTTATTACCAAACCCCTGCAACCTCTCTTTGTTCAATTGTAGCCATACTTTGTCTCCCACCTTGAATGATTTCTTTGTTATGTGATGATCATGCCCAACCTTATACTTCTCTTGCGACTTCTACAGTGTTTCTTGTACTTGTAGATGGATCTTCTTGATCTTCTCTATACATTTTTCACACAAAACATCTCCTGTAAGATCTTCCCTCACTCCTCTTTGTTTACCATATGCAATATCCAAAGGTGAAGGTGGAAAATATCCAAAACAAGTCTCAAATGGGGAATTTCATGTAGAAGTGTGGACTGCTCTGTTGTAAGAATGTTATATATATACCATATTTTCCTCCCAAGTCTTCAGATGCTTCTGGTTGTATCCCCTCAAAAGTTGCACCAAATTCCTATTGACTACTTCTATATGCCAACCTGTTTGTGGATGGAATGTTGTATTCAACTTTGTATCCATATTCTCCCACAATGTAGTCCAGAATGCACTAAGAAATATTGTGTCCCTATCTGAAATTATGCTCCTTGGTATCCTAATATGCACCTCGACCTATCCAAAGAACAAATATGCCTCTTCTTGTCCATTGATGGTGTTTTTATAGGCCATCAAAACACACGTATTGCTAAACTTGTCAACTACCACGAACATGTAGTCATGTCCCTTCCTGGTTGTCAGTAAACCTACCAAAAGGTCCATGGAAATGCTTTCCCAAGGATGAGTAGGTACATGTAAGGGATGATATAGACCATGTTTCATGTTGCTAGGCTTGCTAATACAAAAAATCATGCATCCTCTTATGAACCTAACTACCTGCTCTTGCATCTTGGGCTAATACACATACCTCTACAAGTTAGCCACAATATTCCCTACACTAAAGTTCCCTACAAAATTGGAGGTGTGAGCCTCTCTAATCAGTTGCAATAACTCACCTTTAGGAACACATATCTTATCCAACCTGTAGAGTAACCCATCTTGAAGATGGTATTTAACAATGTTGTCGCCATCGTGCACATGACTCAGACTCTGCCACTGTTGAAACACCTCCTTGAAGTTCTCATATTTTGAATATGCCTCTCTGTATGCATCATGGATGAATGGTTCCATGTGCATAATATTCCCCAAAGTTGTAATATTTGATGTGGGTGGCCTTGAAAGCATGTCAGCCAACTTTTTTTAGCTTCCCTTCTTATATTTGATCACCAAATGACACTGCTATAAAACCACATCCACTTGTAATGCCTAGTCTAATGTAGCTTACTTTGGGCCTGTAAGTACTATAATGGTTGGTGATTTGTGTGGATTACTATCTCCTTTCCCATCAGATAATGCTTCCACTTCTTCATAGCTTGCACCATGGCATAGATCTCCATGTCGTAGGTAGGTAGTTAAGAGCTTCCCCATGAAATACTTCATAATGGTAGTATACAAGCCTTCCTCCCTGCATCAAGACATCTCCCATAGCATACCCACTTGCATTTGTCTCCACTTCAAAGGGTCGCTGCAAGTTTGTTAATGCCAGAACTGGTGCTTGACTGATCTTATTTTTTAGCTCCTCGAAAGCCTTCCTCTAATGTTTTCCCAACTAGAAACTATTTCCACTTGTTGTTATGGCATGGAGTGACACTGCTACTACTGAAAATGAGGATATGAATTTCCTCAGATACTGTGCTACCCTAATGAAACTCCTGACCTCAGAAACATTAGTAGGCACTGGCCATTTCATGATGGCCTCGATCTTGGAAGGATATATATATGTAGTTCTCCTCCACCGAACACATATCCCGAATACACCAAAGACTGTTGCGCAAAATCACACTTCTTGATCTTTTCTAGCAGATGGTGCTTCTTCAATGTTTCCAACACTTGCGTCAAGTGTGAAATATGCTCCTCCAAGGTAGCATTATATACCCTTATATCATCCAAACAGATAATAACAAATGAATCTATAAAATGGTGCAGTAAATCTTTCATTAATCTCATGAATGAGATGATGCATTACATAATCCAAATGGCATGAATAACCATTCATACAAATCCTATATGGTTTAAATTGAAGGTGGTCTTCCAGGTATCTTCTTCTTTGACTCGAACATAGTGATATCCAGACTTCAAGTCCATCTTGGTGAAGTATTTCGCTTGTTGCAACTAATACAATAGATCATCTATCCTTGGTAGGGGGTATATGTTCTTGAGCATGATTTTGTTCAATGCCTTGTAATATATACACATCCTCCAAGTCCCATCCTCCTTTGGCATAATGATGATGGGTGACCCACATGGTGATGTACTCTGTTGAATGGCACCATGTTCCAACAACTACTGCAACTTTTCTTCACCTCCCTTGCTTCCATAAAAGACTACCTATACAACCCAATATTTGGCAATGGTGAATCCAACAATATCTGACTCTCATGCTCCAATTCTCTCTTATGTGGTAACCCTTCAGGCTCTTGGAACACATCCCAATATGCCTGTAACAACTCCTCCAATTGTTGTTTATGTTTCTTAGTACAACATACTTCTTGTTGGAATAGATTATGCACGCATATTGCATCATGCATGTACATGTATGGACTTCCAAACACGGCTCCACATACATAAAGGGGAACCACACCTAAATGTACTTCATCAATAAAATCAACACTGATAGAAAATCTATTTTTACATTGTTTTGTTACCTTCATCTCTGCATCCTTATTTACCCATCCCAATGAATATGGATTTGGATTATCACAAACTTCTAGCCCCAACTTCTTGACCAACTCTTTTGGGTTTTGATTTCTATGAAAATTGTGTATATGAGAAGCAAAATTGGGTGAGTTTCTCCTCTAGTGCTAAGAGGGGAAAAGAACTATTAGAGCTTGTGAACAATGATATATTTAGACTTGTGTCGGTTCCATCACTAAGTAAATTTGTGTACTATGTCTCATTTATAGATGAATTCTCAAGGAATACATGGACATATTTCCTTAGGAAAAAAATTGAAGTCTTTGACATGTTTAAAGAAATTAAGGCCCTAGTGGAAAATTAGAAAGAGAAGAAGATTAAGGTGTTGAGGACAAATAATGGTGGAGAGTTCTTCAAGAAGGAATTGAAAGAGTTTTGTAAGAATTGTGGTGTAGCATGACATAATACTACCCCACACACACCCTAACAAAATGGAGTTGCAGAAATAATGAACAAGACATTGATGTAAAAGACAAGGAGCATGCTCAGTGGTGTTGGACTAGGGTATGAATTCTAGGCAAAGGAAATGGATAGTGCATGTTACCTGTTTAACATATCACCTTCATCAACACTGGAGGATAAGACCCCACATGAGGTGTGGACTCGTAAGAAACCCTCTCTCTCACATCTCAAGGTATTTTGTTGTGATGCATATGTACATTTTCCAAAGGAGAAAATAACCAAGTTGGATAGTAAATCCAAAATGTTCCTCTTTATTGGTTATAAATATCGTTTAAAAGGTTACAAGCTTTGGAACCCAAAAAAAGGAAGGTTGTGTACAATCGAGATGTGGTGTTTATAGAAGTGAAAGATGCTATTAAACATGAAGTCCTACCAAAGGAAAAGGAATCAGAGAAGATATAGTTTGAACTGAAGCATGGAAGAATAAGACTCTACAAAAGAACAACAATTAGAAGAGGAAGAACCACACACTCCAGGTTTGAGAGATCAGTTCAAGAGAGAAGGAAGCCAGAGAGATATAATCCATCTGATTTCTGTTCAAATTTTCTTTATCTATATCTGATGATGATCCCAAAATTGTCTGGGCTGCAGTGGATTCAAAGGATAACAAACTCTAGAAGAAGGACATGGTTGAAGAAATAACAACTTTAGACAAAAATGAGGCTTGGGATCTGGTGGAGTTGTCAATTGGAAGGAAACCCATTGGTAGAAAATGGGTGTTTAAGAAGAAGATGAATGCAAAAGGCAAGGTGGAGAAATACGAAGATCGGTTTGTAGCAAAAGGTTATTCCCAGGTGCCAGAAATTGATTTTGGTGATATTTTTTCTCCTATTGCCAAGTTAGCTTCTATTAGATTACTTTTATCTATTGTTGTTGCTTTTGATTTTGAGGTAGAACAATGGAATCTGTGAATATGTCATTTCTTCACAGGGATCTGGAAGAATAGATCTACATGAAGCAACTAGAAGGCTTCATGATGGAAGGTAAGAAATGACGGGTATGTAGGTTAAAAACGTTTTTGTATGGGTTAAAGCAGTGACCAAGGATGTGGTATAAAAAAAATTGACACATATACGCATGGAATTTGGATCAGAAGCAGAAAAACAGACCACTGTGTGTATTTTAAATTATATGGTGACTGTGTTATTTATTTGGTATTGTATGTCGATAATATGTTGTTGATTGGAAATGACAGAGAAAGTATCCAAGATATGAAGAACCAATTGTCCTCTAAATTTGACATGAAGGATCTTGGTGTTGAAAACTATATTTTGGTCTATAGGTGAAAAGTTATCTACTGAACAGTGTCCGAAGACACTATAAAAGGAAGAGGACTTGTCTCGTGTTCCATATGCAAGTAAAATTCGTAGCTTGATGTATGCAATGGTTGACATTTCACATGTAGTGGAAGTAATGAGTAGGTTTATGTCAAAACTAGGGAAGGATCCATGGAAAACAATGAAGTGGGTTTTCAGGTATGTGTGTGGCACTAGTGTTTATGGTTTGTGCTATCAATGAAACCCAGGATTGGATAGAGTGTTGGACATACGTGTCTTTGTTGATGCAGACTGGGCTAGAGATTTGGATGAGAGAATTTCTACAAGTGGGTATGTGTTTAAATTGTTTGGAGGAGCAGTCAGTTAGATGAGAAAGAGACAATGTGTAGTGGCATTTTCAACTACAAAGTTTGAATACATGACAACCACACATGCAAGAAGGTAATTAGTTTGGTTACATAGATTGTGTTCAGGTATGGGGTTAATACAACGAGCTATAAGGATATATTGTGATGACCAAAGTGCAATTTTCTTAGCAAATAATCTTATCATTCAAAGATAAAGCATATTGATGTTCAATATCTCTTTGTGAGGGATATGGTTGAACAAAAAGGTGTTGCTGGTAAAAGTGGACACTTTGAAGAATATTACAAATGCATTGACAAAGTCTGTGAGCACTAAGATTTTTTCTTGGTGTAGAGAAACAATGGGTATTGCAACCCTAGACAAATGATTGAACACTCTTGTGGTCCCTTGTGTGGAAAGAAAATAACAAGTGGAGAACATTGGGTATGTGTTATATTCTTTACATGACTATTCTCACGTGCCAATTTTTTTAATTAGACCCAATAATGGTTCAACAGACCCAAGGATGTGGGGTATACCCAAGGATGTTGAGCAGAGCCACCCATAGTCTTTTGCATGCGTTTGGGCACGATGGTTTTTCCCATGGTATTTTGCAGATCTGATTAATGGAACTATGGTTATGTTCTAATTGAGGGTTAATGGATTTGGGTTTATGGTTGCTTTGACATGTATATAGTGTATTTGTAATATTAAAAGGAATATGATGAAAAATCAATCTGGTTTTCCCATTTTTTGGTTCCAAGAGAAAAAACTTTGTGTATGTTTTTGTTCTTGTTATTGTATATTTTTTGTTTTTTTTTTTTTTTAAGAATTTGTTTGCAGGTAATTTTTATACAGGGTTAAAACCTATTTTCATCAGCAATGCCCAACCAAATTGTTCAATATTTAAAAGACCCCATCCCCCATCTTCATGTCTCATAAATAATACCTCCAAGCGAACTAGGTGGATCTTGTGGGAACCCCTAGATCCCTCCCATATGAACTATGAACTTTTGTATGAATGCATTTATCCTTGTAAGGATATTTTTGGAAGGATATATAGATGCATCTAGTAGACTGTGATGCTTTATAAAATCGATTGGACAAGAATAAACCTACCCCCATTGGAGAGCCACTCATGTGACCATAATGACAACATCCTCTTGAATTTGTCCATCAACCAACTCTAGTCCCTAATAACATATTTATTTGGTTTCAATATGAAATCCAAATAATTTGAAATTGTCATCCAGAGGAACAATTTCAATCCCAATAGATAAGCAATCTCAACAACATAAGGTTCAGTGGGGACACAACAACTAGAGATGTCTTTGTTTTATTAAAGTAGAAACCTGATGCACCCTCGAAAGAATAAATTATATGAAGTAAGCAATACCACTTGATAACTAAAATCTCTCCCATGATAAGCACATCATTCACAAATATAAGATGGGTAATTGAAATATTACGAAAGATCTTATAAATTGAAAATAAACCACAAGTATGTGTCTCATAAATATTTTTACTTAATCCATCAATCAACAACAAAAATAAAAGTGGGGAAAGAGAACATCCTTTTCTAAGTCCACGTGAAGCTTTGAAGAATCGAGTAGGAGGACCATTTATAAGCACTGCATAATTAGCTGTTGTTAGGCATGCCATTATCCCATCCACAATCCCCACAAATAGGTTGATCTTGTGTAAAACCATTCACAGATAAACCCAATCCACACAATCCTAAGCCTTTATCAAATCTAATTTCATTAATAATGAAGTCTTCTTTTTTACCTTGAAGGAATGTAGGCATTCCTACGAAATAGCCATTATATCTTGTATCTGTTGATGTGTCAGGAACACAAATTGTTCAGGTGAAATATAATTTAAGAGTGTGGTTTTAATGTGAGTTGCAATAATCTTGGCAGAGACAATTTGAAGGATGAAAATTTGTCTTAAAGTTTAGAAACCTTGGCAAATGCTACAAGTCCCCAAATTGCAAATTATAAAATGTTCGTTGATATCTTTGTAAAAACACACAAATTTCTAATAGTTTTATTATTGTCTTTATATAATTTTGACGATTTTTAAGGTAAATAATTTTATACTATAAAATTTTGGTGAATCATTTTTAGAAAAAAATGGAAATTGGTGAATCTTTTTTTTGGAAAATTAACCCACTTACGAATATTAGCCACTACAATTTTCCATGAATCTTGGATATCAGCGTCTAAATTGTATTGCATAGCGAAATGGTTTTGTTGTTCACAAAAGTATTGGCTTGTGCAGCTCTTGGGATCAAAGTGATGAATGTGGAATTTATAGCACTTGTGATTTTGCATAGAGTCCTTGACTCCTCTGCCATATGTAGCAAGTTCACCCCATAATTTCCATGAAAGGTAGAAATAATTATATTGTCCACCTATGCAAACTTAGACTTTTATCGCTTGCAAATGAATTTAATACCACAATCATTTTCTCTTGAGTGATCGACCTCCTAATAATAATTTTATTGTCTTCTTCATTAATCATATTAAGATATGCTTGAATGTTTTCCAGTTGCTTTTCAATGCCCACTCTGACCCGGCTTGATATATATTTCCAAAACAATTCACTATCCCTTAATGTAGTTTATCATGAGATGATATATATCGATGTAGTTTATTATGAGAGAATATATGTAAACCCTTTCGATCCTTCAATCCCCATATATTATTTTGTCTCATGTTTGTAGCAAATTGATGATAGAATTTTCTAATTTTGTCCCCTTTTGTTATCCATATGGAACGACTCTTTAGTCCCATTTTTGTTATCCATATGGAACGACTCTTTAGTCCCATTCTTCCTCATGAAATGATAAGATCTCACTTTTTAGTCCTTCAAGAGCCATTGCCAAATCCTTTTGTGGCTGAGAAATAACCCAATGTTGTTGGATCAGATAAATCCATAAGTTTTATATCAATATCATTCAGATACTTAATATGGTTCCTCTTTTTTTCCCTTTCCCATATCCTCACCACCTTTTTCAGATCAAAGAGATTTCACCTCACCACGTCCAACGAGAGGACTCCATATTTAGCCGACTTTAGCCATGTAACGCGCACCAATTTTTCAAATGTCTTTTAGTCATGAAGGATTGAATTCAAATAGTAATCCCCTCGGAGTGGAATCCCACGCCATTGAAAGATATAATCTTGCAAATAAGCACATGGTCAATGCTCCTATTTTCAATTAGACTACTACATTAGATTAACGACAAAATTTCACATGCAGAGTAAAATATTTATTTACAATATGTTTCAGCAACGCAACCATTCTGGCGAATACTCCAATTTTGTTAACTGGATTCCTCGATACGTTATAAGACAAAATTTCATATGTACCCATCATGACAAGTTAGCTTCCACAATGAAATTTAGAATTTTATGTTTCAATAGGATACAATTTCTATATGTTGGAGAACAATTTCTGTACGTCGCTGCAGAAGTGCTTCGATAAGTTGAATGGTTGGATTCACTCAATCTCCATAATTAAATTACCGTTCAAAGTGGGCAGTAAAGGAGTTCTGTGACAGGTTACAGCGGCACCCCACTTCTACTTTTTAAAAAGAAAATGTAGCCGCGTTGCACAGTCCGCACAGGTTTCACGTTAATTGACTAATGACAAGAGAGAGATAAATGTGCCCTCCTGCACATTTTTATATTCTACAACTGGCTGGTGCTCAGAATTATGGAAATTCTTATTTCCAATTTTATAGAAAAGCTTGATAGCCAGATATAACACCCCGTGGTGATGACTAGAGAAGAAAAAACGGCTTATTATATCGGGCTATCAAAGGCGCATTAACTTTTTTATAGAGTTGGAAATAGGAGTTTCTCAGAATTATAACTCTACAATGCATGATATTATCTCACTAACTTATGTTTTGTAACTTTTTAGAAATTTGATATTGTCTCCTACATTGATCCATTTCTAGTTTGTTGAATTTGAATATTATTACTGGAAAGTAATATATATTTTTAAATTATTATTATTTAATTTTAAGGTCATATTTAAGTTAGATATCAAACTGGTGTATGAGATCCCCTTGTTTGTAAGATAAGAGATACACTTCGGTGTGTAACGAAAACATACATACTCTATGAACATTAGACATTTGATGAGAAAACACATGCGCTTAATTATTATGCCCACTCAAACTCTATAAATGTACATTATAAATTTACCACATTTAAAATTAAGTTTGAATATCAAACATTGCTATTTCAAAAATTATTGATAAATATTCTATTTAATATTTATTCCAAGAAATAAGTATATTTATGTTACTAAATTTACTCAAAAGTCAACATAATTTGACAAAAACATAGAATAAAATTAATAATATTAAATTAGTAAAAGAGTAATGCATTCTATCCTTGATAGGCTATATACTAATTAATTGAGCTTTTTACATATAAACTAAGCTGTCATGTTTTCTATTCCAAGGATAAAGAATGAATCTCATCCAAAAATCTAGGTGATGTAATTTTAATATATATTTTACTAAATTTACTCAAAAGTCAACATAGTTTGAAAAAGACATAGAATAAAATTAATAATATTAAATTAGTAAAAGAGTAATGCATTCTATCCTTGATATGCTATATACTAATTAATTGAGCTTTTTACCTATAAACTAAGCTGTCATGTTTTCTATTCCAAGGATAAAGAATGAATCTCATCCAAAAATCTAGGTGATGTAATTTTAATATATATTTTATGATAATGGTTTAGAAAAATAGTGGTTCTTTTTATGCCTTTTAGAGTTATATGGTGTGAAAACAAATTGTTCATTATTTTTAATGAAATTGATACTTTAAGTTAATAATATATGATTAACTTTCTTTTAACATGTCCACATAATAAGGGATTTTTTCCACATCTTTCATATTATATAGAATATATTACATGACATTTATTAAAAAATATACAAATTACCATGTTATATAACGTCCTTGTGTTTTAAATGAGAATCTATTGTAGATTTCCATGTAGTATCTAGTTCTTCCTCTTTAAATGAGAATCCATTTAATGTTTCTCCTTGATTAAAAACAACACTTTGTGATTTGTATTTATCATTGGGCTTCTTACCATGTAAGGTCGATAATTTATGCTTTCAAGTTTTTTCAACAAACCAAAGTTTATCAAACAACAAGACTAATGGCAGTATATCAAATCAAATTCAAAATACAATTAAAAAGCACATCATCATCTTATGTATTAGTGTACCATTAAGATTCAATATGATCAATTCAACCCTACATCATCCTATGTATTAATCCAATAATAGATTCAAAATGCATGAAAAAGAACATTATCTTGCGTATTATTTTATCATTAAGATTTAATTTAATAAATTTAAATTAGTATCTAAAATTTAGATGAGAGAATGTAGTGGTAGTAGGCCCAATATGTTGTTCATTTATTGCTTACAATAAGTATTTCTATAAGTATAATAACATATAAAATTAGTGGACCATTAAGATTCAATATGATTAATTCAACTCCACATCATCCTATTTATTAATTTCATGATCAAATTCAAAATGCATGAAAAACATCATCATCTTGTTAATAAGTGTACCATTAAAATTTAATATGATTCATTTAATTTAATATTTAAAATTCAGGTGAGGGAATGTAGTGGTACTAAGCATTGGTTCATTTTTTCTTGATCAGGTAAGAGTAGAACTATCTATTAAGCTTAGCTAAAAATACATAATTTACAAAAGGTCGCACCCGCTCTGTGAGAGTTCAACCGTCAGCAAGGCAGGTCGAACCAAACCATTTACCCAAAACCAATAGAAACGTAAGCAAGAAAATTTGGAAGAACCGCCAAACAGTTAAGGCACCAGGCCGTAAGTAGTGCAGCCGTGTAACAAAAGAACTAAGAAATCCATGGAGAACTAGTCCATCAAGCCAAAGGTTACAGAAGGTCGCAAATGACTCGTCGTGGGTCCATAAGAGGTCCCACCACCAACCAAGCTAAAAACTATCAAACGGATTTGACAAAAATTAAAGCATAACACTCTAATATTTTTTTGGGTCCGACCAACTAGCATAAACAAATCGCCGCCATTGATCAGCAGACTAAGATCCAACGGTCTTCGTGAATATCGGGAGGACGAGAAGCGCGAGAGGGCGGTTTTCTCTCACATCGCACCACCACGTGTCGCACGAAGAGTGGAATCAAAGCTGATCTCAAAAAAGCCATAAACCAGTCGGACCTCGCCTGATATACCACTTGTGGTTTTGGAGCGGTTGAAGCGTGAAAATACAAACATGTCCTTTCGCCACATGTTGTCCTTCTATTCCGTCCAGCGGGCAGATCTTGAGCCAACCCCATCCACCACGATCCTCTGTCAAACAACAACTGAGCAAAATGAAAATGGACACCTCACCCTGTGTTACTATCCAAGTCAATCCTTTTGTCATTCAATCAAAAGAATTTCAGACAATGGAAAACAATCGAACCAAGGCAGGTTAGATTATATGGGGTTCTCCATCCACCCGCCGGTCTTCTGAGTCCCTTTGATCTATCCTATTAGTCCATAGTTCCATATCCCGGATTGCCTGACAGTGACAATCCTCCAAAAATTTTCCTGGAGGTAACTAGTCCCAAGCATACCTAGAATCCCTATCCCTATTGGCGACTCCTTCATTTACCAATCGATCTGCTAACATATTAGTTTCCTTTTTACATGAACAAATATGATAGTTTTAAGGGTACATAGGTTAGAGTGGATGCGGTAAAAAACGTGCAGAAGCTTCTAGTGCTTCGACACTTTATCTGGAGATGTTCCATTGCTAATTTTCTTAGCCGCTCTAATGACTAATTTCGAATTTGCTTCAATTTTAACATTGTGTGAACTTGAATCCACCAGGATTTCCAAGCATTGCTCTAATGCCATGAGCTCAGCCATGTTATTAGTGGCCTTCCCCAAGTGGCCATAGAAGATTTTTTGTATTTGTCCCTGATCATCTCTTATGGCCCCCTCAAAGCCTTCTAATCCTGGGTTGCCCTTAGCAGCTCCATCAATATTAACCTTTAAGAAACCATAAGGGGGATGCTTCGAGATGTTGACACCTTTGTTTATAAGGCTCACTTCCTTTATTATTCCCAGAGGACTAATAGACTGGACACCCAAGTGAAGTAGAATTCTCTCCTCTTAGGGCAGAGGAGGATCTTTAGGAAGGGTCCTCAACAAGCTTCTTATTGTGTCTTTGAGCTGCCTTAGAATTTGATCAGTTATGTGTTTGGGCATGCTTGTTTTGTTTTTGAAGATTCGACTGTTGCGCTCTTTCCAAACATTCTAGATGACAAAGCCTGGAACCAGAATCCAAGCTTTATTAACAATCTCATTCCCTGAGAAGTTTTTCCTCCAGTTCTTCAGAGTGTTGGCTATGCTGAGACTATCCCTATTAGTTTGTCTAAAAATGGAGGCCACCCAGTCCCACACCTTTGAAGTGAAAGGACAGAGGTTGAGAAGGTGTTCAATCGTCTCCTCATGAGCACCACATAGGTAACATTTGGAAGGTCCACTGAAGCCTTTATTAAGGAGATTCTCCCAAGTTAAGATTTCCTTTGATGCACTAGCCAGATGAATAACTTTATTTTCATCCATTGTGGACTTTTCCAAAGTTTCTTCCAGCCTTGATCAGGATTCAAAAAGTTAAATCATGTGGCTTCCTGTTTAGCCTCTTTGAGGTTAAATTTACCTTCGATATTATTTCCCCATCTTAATTGATCCGATGAGGAAGATACTCGAATCCTTCTATGCTCAAGATCCTAGGTGAGAGCTTTTGCCTTGATCTTCAATGGGTTTTCATCATTGTATCCTAGATCCTTCCACTTCCTACATTTTCCATTATTCCTTTCCTAGTCCCAGAAGTCTTTTACCAAAACCATACCTTTGCTATCTATGTCACTTTTGAGAGCTGCAAGTTCATCCCTATAAAGGTTGGGTTCCTGCTGCCAATTGTCCTTCCAAAATCGAGGAAGGTCCCCTACTCGAATTTCCCAAAAAACATTGTTGTTGAACAATACTTTTGTTATCCCAGGCAAGGTTTCAAATGTGGGAGCCCCTAATTTGCCCTGACATTCTGATGTAATCATTCTCTTGCCAGTACTTGGCATACTTTTGTTTCCACAACTTAGCCCAGGGGGCATTCAGTTCCTTAATCCATCTCCACCAAAGCTTTGCTCCCGAAACTTTGCTGAGGGTCTCAGGATCATGAAGCCCCAATCCACCATGGCTCTTGGGCTTGCAGAGCTTGTCCCAAGCTACTAAATCCCACTTCTTTTTCTCTTCTCCTCTGCCCCACAAAAAGTCCCTTTGTATGCTTCTTATCTATATGTTAATACCTTGGGGAGCAGGAAGAGCCGAAAAATTGAAAATGGGAATAGCCTGCAAGACCTCCTGTGTGAGCACTAGGTGCCCTACCAAATTTAGTGACCTGCACACCATTTTTTGACCTTGTCCTGAAGTTTATTTAATATTGGTTCCCACACTTTCTTGCTTAGAGGTTTGTCAGTAAGAGGGATGCCAAGATATTTGGAAGGTAGTTGTTCCCTTTGAAATCCAAGAATTCCGGTAATGTTTCTCTGAATAGCAATATTAGTGTTAAAGAAAAAAACTTTGGACTTGTTGAGGCTTACCTCTATGCCTGTTGCCATAGCAAAGTCATTCAAGATGTTTTTGATTGCTCTAGCTTCCCTAACTGTGGGTATGCCCTACAACATTGTATCATCCACAAATTGTTGATGAGTGTTTGCCTCTTCATCCGCGATAAGTTTGATACCCTGAATTCGTCCTTCAACATTTGCCATTTTTATTGCTCTACCTAGCCCTTCCATCATGAGGACGAAGAGGAACAGTGAAAACGGATCACCTTGTCTGAGTCCTCTGGAGGGTATGAAGGTCCTAGATGGAGCTCCATTAAGCAGAATGGAAAAACTGGTCGTGGTAACTAATGCCATCACCCACCTTATCCAATTCCAGTCAAAACCATAGGCTTTTAGAATTGCTCTTATGTAAGACCAACTTAATTTGTCGTAGGCTTTCGCTAGGTCCAATTGAATGATCATAATAGCTTGTTTGTTTCTTTTGAGAGAGTGTACCACCTCATGAGCTTGGATAATATTGTTGAGGATTTGTCTTCCCTCCACATAGCCTGTTTTCTCCTCCGAGATGAGAAAGGGTAGGAGTGGTTTGAGTCGATTGGCTATCACTTTGGAAATAATTTTATACACCACATTACATAAGGCTATGGGCCAAAAACCCTCCGGAGTCATGGCATTTTCCTGCTTTGGGAGGCATTGGTTCATTTATTACAAAGTTTTTTTATAAATATAATATGCATATGAAATTAGTCAAATTTAGCTAATTTATAGCTTTATATTTACATATGTCAATCAATTAGCCATTGATATAAAATATTTCATTTTTCATACTTAAATAATTAAAGTTTATATTTACCAATATTTGAATAAGTGAAGACATAAGAACATTTTATTTAAGCTCAATAATAAATGAGTAACTTGAAAAAAAGATCAAATTCAACCATTTTCCTTTCTTTTTTCCAAAATTTTAAATTTTATTGAAATTTGTAATTGATTAATGGGAATTTTGTCCTTAATAATTTTATCCCATTTTAAAAGGATCAAATGCTCTAAATTTCAAGAAAATGAGGGGATCAATGTGGAACTTTGCCTTGCCAAAAACATATGGTCTCACCAAAAACATTGATTTTGCACACTTTTTAACTCACTCCAAAAGTAAATACTATAAATTTCCATTTTACAACTTTGCAATGTTATTAGTTGAAAATTTCAAATTTCCACTAGATTATACCATGTCTTTCATTGAAGCTTCCTGTCATTTTGTGGAAGGAATAGTCTTTTAAGGGAAAAATTGACATTAGGGTTAGATTTGATGTTGTATCTTTATATACTAAAATCCTATTGGATGATGAAATTAAGGTAATAAGGAGCATAAACAAGGAAAATTCGAATTTAGTTGGGGTGTGTTTGAAAGGTACCACGAGCTCTTATTTATCACTAATCATAGCTTGCCTTTACAAGGGATATTTGAAGAGAAGGCAATCAACACTACATGCATTTTATTTAGGTGCGTGGGAGGGAGAATTTGAATAATTTAAGTTTAATAATTGAAAATAACACAAATCTTCCATTTCTAGATGCATTCTCTCTAAAAAAAATTGAGAAATCACTTTCTTATCAAATTTACTAAAAAATGACTCACATTAGCAAATACTTGCAAGTAGATTAGCATCATCGTGCTCCTCAAAAGATGGGTCTTACCTAACAATTTACCCACTAAAGCCAAACAAATCACTAGAATAGAGCACATAGAGCAACAATGTGATCATCTATATCTAAAGTGTTTAAAGATAATAGCTAAAACTAAAAATAGGAAAAAAATGTCATCCATAGAAACCTGAAAAACACATTGACAACAACATCTCTAAGATCATTATACTACCATATGTCCAAAAACAACAAATAATGTAAAAAAGATCTTGAATAAAAATAATAAGTATAGCCTTTCATCTTATATGTTCTACAAAAATTGCTTGACCATATATCTAAATAATCCTACAAAATAAAAAAGTGTGTCCAGATCCATGTGATTGTGATCAGATTTACATTAATGAGATTAATAGGTCTTTTCAATTGAAACTAAAAAAGAAATACAATACCCACATCTCTTATGGCTACACAAAGAAATATACTTTAATAAACCACTCAAAAAACTAGAAGCATCATGTCTTTGGAAAATGCTCATAGAATTGAAAAAGTAAATCATTACACAAACTTATCTGGATATCAATTTGTTGCGAGTACAAGAAAGTAACAAGCGGGCGTCGCATATATTTATATATATTGTAAACCCCAGCCCCTATCCCAAAAAAGTGGAAAATGATTGTGGTGGATATTATAAATCAATCGAGGGTTGGAACATAGTAAACAAGGATAGCTGCGTAGCAGCGAGTCCTGGCCCATAGTCAATGTTCAATTTTTTTTAATTAGAATAGGATAACCGTTTAAAAATAAAATTTTCATTTTCACCTTATTCACTTAACATAACTAATATACCTTTATTGTTTTGAGGCTTTTGCTATTAGTATTTTGTATGTAGTTTTTTCCGGAGTTCTCGCATCTATAATTGTTTGAATTGTCTAGTCATCCACCTTGGTTCATAATAGATCAATGAGTGTGTAAGACAGAGCTCATTGGAATGAATAAATAGAATTAAGAGATGTAATCCACTCTGGTTCATAATAGATCATTGAGTGTGTAAGACAGATCTCATTGAAATGAATAAATAGATTTAAGAGATGTAATGAGAATGAAAGCCAACGATGTCATAATTATTTTATAATATTTGGATTTAATTTAATTATATAATAAGAATAAAAATGATTTAAATTGAAATATTTAATTATGAAAAATGATTTTTAATTAATTTCAATATATTGAGAATAAAAGTAAATTTAAAGGTTTTTATATTTGTTTTTATTTATAATTAATTTTATATTTGCTTTTATTTTATAATTAATTTTATTTTGGATTTGTTCTTACTTTAGAATAAATTAATTAGATTGATTTTAATATCAATCTAGAATTAATGATTAAGATTTAATCTCAATATTAGTGTTAATGAATACTAGTTTTTAATATTAGTGTTGTTCCTAGAAATTTTTAATAATTTTAATGATTTTTATTTATTTATGATCTATAAATTGATTTTAATTTTGACTAAAAATTCTATTTAATTCTAATTTAATATTTCTTATATTTTTTTTCCTAATTTAAATTGGATTATAGTTATAAAATACTATGTTTAAATGATATAAATAAAGATTAGTATATTAATATTAATATTAGAACTAATTAATTATTTGTTAGAATTTATTTACAATTATCTAAGATTCCTAGCCATCTTCTTAAATGAAATTCTTATAAAAATTCTCCTAATTTAAGTTAATTTGAATTGGTATTATAATTATAAATATTATGTTTAAATAGTATAAATGGGGAAGTATTAATATTAATGTTAATATTAGTAATGATCTTTGAAACTAATTTAATTGTTTGTTAAAGTTTTATTTTCAATTATCTAAGAAGTGAGAAAGAAGTGTAGAGAGAGAAGTGAGGTTGGAGAGGGAGGTGAAAGGTCAAGCGTAATGGGGAAGGGTTAAGTTAGGAGAGGGTGTTTGCAAAGTGTAGAGAGAGAGAAGTGAGGTTGGAGAGGGAGGTGAAAGTTCAACGTAACGGGGGAAGGGTTAAGTTAGGAGAGGGTGTTTTTAGGATGTTAAAGTAGGAATCCAATTGTCACTTATTTTCCATCCTTTGTCTCGATTGAGGTTGTTAGGGTGTTTACCTATTTCTATGGCTTCTCTCAGTTTTCTATGGTGATAATGATCAATTTTGGCTACTACACTAGAGTTTTCAATGCAGACGTGATGATTGGTTTTACTAGAATGTTCCACCAGAGCTGAGGTTTTTGAGCGATAATGTTTTATATCGGCGAAATGTTCTTGAATCCTAGTACAGATAGTTTTTCCAATGTAGGTTTTTCCGCATGAACACAGGACCGTGTAAACTCCTTTGTGACATTTGGGATCAATCGGATCTTTGACAGATTTTGATTTCAAGTCTATAATATACCCTTATTAACACTAATAAGATTTTGATTTTGGGTTTGAAATATACCCTTATTAGCACTAATAAGATTTTAATTTTGATTTTTGATTTTGAATCTATAATATACCCTTATTAGCACTAATATGATTTTGATTTTAAATTTGAAAAAAAAAATTATTAAATTTATACATATAAATATTTTTTTTATAGTTATAAACTTTAACAACAACATAATCTCACTCAAAAAGAATTCTCCTCCTCAAACTACGCTCTAATAAAACACAATTTTTAGATACATCCGAGACGTGCTTTCCTAGGTGGACTAATGGGAGGATTACAATATCTATAATGAAAGTGGCAGTAAATGTGTTTTCTTAACATTTTTAGCCGCACTTGTATAAATTTGACGGGCATTCCAATTATTTTTTATTTTATTTTATTTATTTATTTTATTATAATTTTTTTAGAATTGTTTTTTTTACTCCATATTTTATTGGATGTGTTTTTATTTTTTTGTTATGAATTTAAATAAAAAACTGTGTTAATATAAGTTTTGTGTTAGTAATTTTTTAAATTCTAATTTAATCATAAAAAAATTTCAACCAAATAATATCATAGATGTATATGCTTTAAATTATTTTAAAAAGATGAGATATATTCAATTGTGTTCATTCTTACTACCAAAGTAATCACTGATTTGGTGTAATTATATATAGTTACTATTTATGTAATTTCAAAGATTTTACAAATTATGTTAAGTTATTCTTGAAAAGATTTCAAGTAGTTTGGTCAAATCCACTAACTATAATATATTTTGAAGGTGAAAATCTATCTCAGCTTTCAATTTGATGAGTTGGACTTAAGGAGAACCTTATAAATAATAAAAACAAGTATGAACACACTTTTAACTAACAAATTGGGAGGATTTTAACATTTCAAGTAATAATTTCCCGATCGGAGTGCAGTACAGATCATAATCCCTCTCAGGATCAACGTCGTGTGTAAATTGGTCGATGAAAGGCTGGAGGGCAGTCTGACCCACGCCCTCGCATGATCAAGCATGAATGTGGGATGACAGCACGCATGGGACGCGTTGATTATGATGTGATGAGTTGATGAGCTCTTAATTTCCTAGTGGTAAGGGTTCATCGACCTAAGCATCTAGCTGTTTTATGGTGGATTTTGTTTTTGGGAGGAGAGTGAAGGCTCTCGGTAAGCGTATTCTTGTTTGCAAGGAAGTCCAGGTGGGTCTACTTCTTGGACACAACTAGTTCTGTCAGGTTCATGGCTTCCTTTGTTGGGTATGTACTTCTCTTTATCCCCCCTCTCGACCGTGGTCTGCATACTCTTCTAATGTCTCTAGAAACCTAAATGGAAATCTCTACAATATGATACTTGTGGAGAATGGGAATTGATCTTAGGAAAATCGGAAAGTTTCTGTTGTCTTGTCTTATGTAATGTCTTATTTTTCTATGCCTACATCCATCTTCTTTGGCATTCCTCTATCTCGAATGGGAATGTATTGTCATCATAGGTCTGGAATCTTCAGGTGGATGAATGTTTGTTCGTTGGTGTTAGTTATACATTGAATTATTGGTCTTGAGCACGTAAATGTGTCTAAATTACCTTTATCTGAGTTATTGTGAATGTGATGTGGGTTTTACTGAAATTGGGCTCAGTGAGTCGGTCTGTGGATCCTTCTTCCTGAGGCGGTAGACATACCTTGGCTTATCTCTGTATATTGATTCACCTAGGCTCGGTGAGTCGGTCTGTGGAGCCTTCTTCCTGATGCGATAGACATACCTTGGCTTATCTATGTATATTGATTCACCTGGGCTCGGGGAGTTGAACTACGGTATTGTGCATCAATGGTGGTCGTTCCATTCAACCCTTAGTTTCTTTGAAAGGCTCGAGCCTAACAAATTCTGCATCTTGCTTTCATGCTATGTTATTGTGTCAGGTATTAAAAAAATTTGTAAACTCCTTAACTGCGCGCAGACAGTTTGGTTCTGGATCGTGGTTCGTTTTTTTCGTTGACAACTTGGGGTTCTGTTGTTTATTTGACAATTCATATGGTTCGTCCATCTCCCGGTGCCAGTTCTTCCGGAAGAGGTGGCCAAGGCCACTGTCGACAGTCGAGAAAATGCAGAGGCAGTGGTCCATCCTCAAAACGACAACCAAGAAGAAGGGGCCGTAAAAATTGATGCTCAAATCATCGGGGAGGCGGCCCAGGCCTATCATACAGGCACTCTAGCCCAACTTCAGCAATTGATCTCTACATGGGAAGCCGAATTGAATCAACAGGCAGAAGAAGAAGTTCAGATTGAAGACTGATGCAACTTAGTCCCTAACTTGGGACATACCAAAGGCTGCACCACACAATACAAACAAATTGTCCATCTCTACTGGCTGATGAAGAGTCTTATGGCCAGAGCTATCATGACCTCTCCAACAAGGTCTGTCAAATATGATCTAGGTTATCAGGAAATTAAGAAAGAATTTCAACTCATCTAATTCCAAATTCAGTAGCAGAATGTTTGTCTTGGTCGCATCGAAAAACACATCTTGTGTCTTCCTCAGTCTGAATTACCAGGTTCCAATGCAAAGGACCCAGCTCCCGTGGAGTCCTCTGATGAGTAGTAGTTTGTTGGGATATGGTCATACTTATTTTTGTTTAATTTTCTATGATGTATATGTCGATAAGTTATCTATACTATAGCTCTTTAGTTTGTAGATTGTTTCCAAACATTCAGTCCTATAAGGCACTGTTAGACAGACTCAAACTATTTCGTTTTTGGATGGCATATAATGTTGTTCGGTGGCCAACAGATCTGGTTTCCCAATGAGCTGGTTGAGGCCACCAAATGTCTTATATATGGTTGTAACCTGTTTTTGTTGAAAATGAATGAATGTAAAGGTCCTGCCAAGCTTACAAAAAAACATTTCGAGTAATAATAAAATATAGGCATGCATTTTAAAGAAATTCATAATCTTTTGATAAGGAACAAGGATAGAGCTCTCCCACAAACATGCTAAGACGTAAAAAAAAAAAAACCAAACCAAGTTGAGTTTAGATTTGTGTATGGATGTATCTAATACATCATAGCCTTGGTAACCATATATTTGAGAATTTCATATCCATTCACAAAATATAATTGTTTTATAATCAAATTAATAGGTAGAACCATTTTATAAAAAATGAGATTCATTACCAATGTGTCAACATTAAAGAAACAACATAAAACTCTCCAAATCAAAGGAAAAACAGTTATTTCAATCAGAGAAACAAGAAAAAATAGTTAGTATTTTATAGATAGAGTGTGAGTTTTCTTAAATAAATCCAAAGATCCATTATGGATGAGTTTATACTAATTTTGAAATCTCAACACTATTAAGGCATTCTATACTTATCTTTAATCTTATTTTATTTTAATTGTCAAAAGCTTCTTATTTTGACTTAAGGTGGATAAGGATCTGAAAAATATACTCAACATATAGTTAATATGAATATGCTCAACATATACTTTATCGAAATAGTTATCAACCATCCCACCAATTAAATCTCAAATTAATGTACCATTTGAGTACATTCAAATTTTAAAATGATCATGTTTAACTATTAAATAAAGAAAATACGAGTATTTACCAGTCAAATTTAACCCGACGGTACCCGACTTTAACTTTTCATAAAGCAAACTGTACCCTCAAAAAGCAAACTGTACCCTGTTGCGCAGGTGGTTAACGAAAGTTCACCTGATTTGACACACCGTAGGGATAAGTAGGGATAAACAATTTACAAGTCGCTTTGCACATTCTTGATCGCTAGGGTTGGATATCATTTTATATTCTACTAAGCCAACTGGCTAGTGCGCAGATCATAGCATCACTGTAATCAAAACACCAGAATGAGATCTCAGTACTCAGGATACTCATGGGCTGCGATGGCCATCCTCGCACCATGCTTTTCCTTCATAATATTTGCACACGAAACCCCATCTCATACCCTTCTTCATAACTACTCAGTGGATGGATTCAGGATAGAAGAAGCAACAATCCCAGAAATTCAGCAGGCATTCAAGGCAGGCAAGCTCACCTCCAGAGGACTCGTGGAGTTCTATCTGGATCGGATTAAGAAACTCAATCCACTGCTTCATGCCGTTATCGAAGTCAATCCAGACGCACTTCTACTTGCAGACATGGCAGATACCCAGAGGCTGAAAGCAGGTGGAACCAATATTGAATCGGCTCTCCATGGAATCCCTGTGTTAATCAAGGACAACATTGCCTCCAATGATAAGCTCAATACAACCGCTGGAACATTTGCTCTACTGGGTTCCAAGGTTGCAAGGGATGCAGGTGTGGTCAACAAACTGAGGAAGTCTGGTGCAATAATCTTGGGTAAGGCCAGCTTGAGTGAGTGGGCACATTTCAGGTCTTCCAATGCGCCCAGCGGTTGGAGTGCTAGAGGAGGCCAGGCCAAGGTCCGTTTGCTTCACTTTCTTCAATACCAATATTTTGAATTTCTCATGAGACTTGTGCAGTTGTAGTCATATTTAAATTCTTGAAAAACTTAGAGTGCTAGTGGGTATCTTGAGGAATTCCCCACTTCAGTTTTTCAGTTAAGACCTTTTAAGTTTGTGCTTGACTATGCTATCATATCATATAACTCACAGTCGATAGAATAGGGTCTGATGATGGGTTTGAATTGTGCAGAATCCATATGTATTGACAGCTGATCCAAGCGGATCCAGCACAGGTTCGGCGGTGGCTGTGGCAGCGAATATGGCAGCGGTGTCGCTAGGCACAGAGACTTATGGTTCAATTCTCTCTCCATCTAGTGCTAATGCAGTAGTTGGAATAAAACCCACAGTTGGACTCACCAGCAGGGCTGGAGTCATTCCCATCTCACATCACCAAGACACTGTGGGGTAACTGCAATTTTCTTGAACTATTCCTGCTCCTTAAAATTATCCTGAGCTTTTGGTTAGTTAGAACCCTCAAATTTTATTGGCTAGATCAGGACCTTAGTGGAAATTGGTCTTTCCCTGATCTCCAAATGCTAAGGTGAGGTTATCCCTCACCTTAGCGTAGTTAGATAACTTTTAACAGTTTTTTCTCGGACTTGTAAATGAATGTCTTTTGAAGAATTGTGTAACCTTTTATATTTTTTCTTAGTTTTTTCTTGGATTTGGAGATGAATATGTGTTGACCCCAATTTGGTGGTACATAACAGACCCATTTGCAGAACTGTAACTGACGCGGTTTACCTGCTAGACGAAATTGTTGGTTATGACCCACGAGATCACAGAGCCTCGAAGAGTGCAGCTCCGTTTATTCCAAAGGGTGGCTATAAGCAGTTCCTCAAGCCTGATGGGTTGCATGGCAAAAGACTGGGCATTATTCGAGGCTCAGAGAGGCGTGGATCCAGTGAAACAGTATCCTTTGAGAAGCATCTGGCCACTTTAAGGTAATACTAAAATGAACTGTAATCTTTTCGGTTTACATTATGGGCTGCTTTATTTGAGGGAAAACCGAAGACGGTAGCACTACATCTGATTTATGAAAAAATTTATGTTGTAAGAGATTGTTGTTTTCTGGTTTGCAGGCAGAGAGGGGCAACCTTGGTAGCAAATAGCGGTATCAATGCCATCTTCAACGCGGATTATGGCACTGACATGTACACGGTTTGCTCCTATGATTTTAAACAGGATTTGAAGATGTACCTTCTAGAACTGCTCGAGTCTCCTGTCCGCACACTCGCTGATGTCATCGCCTTCAACAACCGACATCCGCAGGAGGTATAATCTGTCTGATCTAATTGCATTAGCTGCAGATCCACTAAAATCCATGTTATAGTCATGTTAGCTGTAGAATTAGAGTGCTTTAATTATGCATGCAAGTCCGCTGAGTCCGTCCAGATCTGATTTTACAGTCTAACTATCCCAGGTAGTGCGGGCTTAGCGCCTCTTATGTCAACTATCTTAGGTAGTGCCACATTTGAACTACAGTTTCCGTTAAGCAACTTGACTTGTACCTTAGACAAATCAATGAGAAAATCGATGCCTTCGTTCTCCCTCTGAAAAATTGAGGTCATCCCAGACCTGGAAAAATTGAGGGCATCCAATATCTGGATGTCATCAATTTTGCAAATTTGGCATGTTTTCGCCTCTATTTCTTTATTGCATGCTTGCTTATTCCTACATGTAGTATATGCATATGCATTGTGGAACCTAGTACCATTTCTCATGGTGAGTCGTTCATTCATGTTGCTTGATAAACCCCTTTTTTTTTAATAATGATTCCCTTCCTCCATCAACGCATTCTTTATCATGGTTGCCCTCCCTATGAAATATCCTATATATTTCTCTTTTTTTTTTTTTTTATATCTCTCTTGTTTTTTTTCCTTTATATCTTTCTTGTTTTTTTTCCCAAAATATATAACTAATGTTTCCAAAATATATAACTAATGTCATCTTATCTTGCTTTTATTTTCACAGATATTTTAATTACATTTTTATCAATTCACAAATCTTGTTTGTTGTTGGATTCTCTCTTTTTTCTAGGAAAAAGATAGTATGTAGAATGTGCATTTTTTATGTACACACTTCTTTGATATGATATAAAAGACTTAAATAATGCAATGGTGATATTACAAGTATTGAACTGTCTTTTGATTTCTCTTTCTATGGTTGAAATCAATTATTTTTGGCTCATTGTTTGGACCCATAAAAGGGTTCATTTGTCTTACAATTGATTACCTTGGGCCATGTTTGTCTCTCTTTCAACCTTTTACCTATTTGAATTTTTCACTCTTGGTGTAGCCTTGTATCCTTTCAACTAGGAATAATGCTTCTAATGGTAAGAGATTCCCTCTTAGGACCATGGATATCCTTCATCTTTGGTGGGTGCTTTTATTGATTTTCCAAATAAGTTAACTTTGATGCCTAGCCTACTTCACAATTACAAGCTTGCAAATTATGACTTGTCTAAATCATTTTAAAACTCTTGCAAACTGTGACTTGTCTAAATCGTTCTAAAACTCTTGCAAACTATGACTTGTCTAAATCATTCTAAAACTCTTGCAAACTATGACCTGTCTAAATCATTCTAAAACTCTTGATTGGTAGTTTCTTTACCTATTCATAGACCTACAAAACAAGGGGGACCTTTTAACTTACCTACAATTCTAGGGTGAAAACCCATGGTTTCACTAAATGTGGAAATTTATTCCCTTCTATTATGGGTTGGTGGTGTTATGCCTAAAAGTTACTTGTGTCTAAATATATTTCTTCTCTTTGCATATTCAACCTTGTGAGAACTTTTAAATCTATATTATTTATGTAAATTTAGTTGTTTTACATTGTATTATGGGTTTTAGTTTTACACATTCTGTTCAACTAAGTTTTGGTTTTGTTTCTTAACTATCCTTCTCTCTTAACGAGGTGTTTTTATATCTTGAGGTGTTTTTATATCTTTTGGTTGTATTTTGGTCTCTCCTCTTCATTTTTGTTCTCGAAAATGTCACACCCTATAGTGGTTGCATGGTCCTTTCCTCTCTGCTTGGTTGAATTCCTTCCTTGAAGGAAGGTTTAAACTATAGCTTATAAAGTAGGAGTCACATCCTTCTCTTGATATCCTAAGATATCTCTATTTTACTTCATATTTTTCTTTTGTTTGATTGTTCCATTTTATCATATGTACATGTTGAAATTGTGAAACCATCCATAAATTTGTGTAGGAGGATAGTGATTTTTAGGCATGCAAAGATGTCTAACTTAGAAGGTTTTGATTGCTTATTGTTTCCTTTCCCTTTTGTAATTTAAGTAAAATTTTATATATTATAGTCTAATTAAGTATTTTCACCTTTCTAGAATGTTAATTTACAACTCTACTCCTCTCTTACATAAAAAAAATAGATAATAAATCCTAATGGTTTGTTGCTTTCTTTTTTAGGAGGGAAAATACAAATTATAATTTATCTTTTATTTTGAATTTTCATCCCTGTAGTTTAGGTAGGCTAAGTAAGACCATAAAGTGAATAATCCTAAATAAATTAGTTTACTAGGTTTTTACTTAGTTTATTTAGACATACATCATCCATTTAAAAACAATTTAATTATGACAATGTAATCACAATTTAGTTTAATAGTTTATTTAGACATACATCATCCATTTAAAAACAATTTAATTATGACAATGTAATCACAATTTAGTAATTTTGAATATTTTTAAATTATAAAAGTTTTTTAGAACTAACGATTTATTTTCTTGTTTTATTAGGAAAAAATACCTGAATATGGACAAGATGAGTTTTTTGATGCACAAAAAACATCCAACTTCAATGCACAGGCATATAAGAAATCTCTCAAAAAAGTTCACTCAATAACCAAAAATGGAATTGATAAAGTGTTAAAAGACTATAAATTAGATGCACTTGTAACACTTGATGGTAGCATCATGGTTATTTTAGCCATTGCAGGGTATCCTGGTATCACTGTACCTTCTGGATATAATAAATTAGGTGTTCCATTTGGCTTATATTTTGGAGGGGGAAGAGGTTCAGAAGCAACTCTTATTGAGATTTCTTATGCTTTTGAACATGCAACCAAAATAAGGAAAATTCCTCATGTATACAATTTAAAATAGCTTGCTATCTATGTAAGTTCAAAGAATGCATAAGCATCATCCTATAGTCATGTGCATTTGCCCTACTCACTGCATTATGAACTAATGTGAGATTTGAGATCGAATTATAATAATCAAACTTTAAGATGTTGAATTGTTCTTTTGAAAAAAACCTTGTTATTGAAAATAGGCTATTATTACAATGTTAATTAATTTAGATATTTCTTGTTATTATTAAATTTTAATGATAATAATAACAATTATCTTTCATACACATATAATTTTAGTAGATAATAATACTTAATTTATTGTGATAAAGTCTAAGTGAATGTTACCACAATATTTTATTGATAAGATTAATATAATTGTAAAATATGTTAGAATTTGATTTTATTATTAATTGATATTAGAATTTAAAAAGCAATTATAATAAGAAATTGTTATTAATATTATGTATTTTAATTTTCTTTTCAGTGATATAACATGTAATAACAATTGCAATCTTATTTACATTTTCATTTTTTGTTACAAATTGGCTTCTTGTACTTGGTCATTCATACATAGATGTTTTCTTGATGAAAATATGGTAAATTTATTTGAGACAATTAACTAGAAATTGTACCAAATGTTGCAAAGGAAATGCCATAAGCCAGTAGCGTAGGAAAGAGTAGCATTAATAGAGAATGTGTCACCTACAACACCTGGAGAAAAAATCATAGATGCAATTAATACTTAAAACCAATTCAACAATTTGAAACATTGTGAAAGCATACGAAAGAATAAGAACTTTGTTTCTCTTCATATGTTCCACACAAATACCTTAGCAACGCACTAGCGATATTATATATATTATATTTACCAGTCATCTTCGGACAATGATGTTATTTATTAGTCATCTCATATGTCATTATTAAATTTACCTTTTATTAAAAAACATTTAGTCTCTCATTTCGAGACAAACAAATGTATTTCGAAATACATATTTAACTACAGAGAAACCCAATAACTTTACCTGGTGGCCAACATCCCATAATATCTTATTGTTAGGAGCATCAAAGACATAATGAAGCACCACCATAAGCTGAACCACAGCAAGGCTAGATCCAAGGTGGCCATGAGTTCAAATTCAATGTCTACTGAATCACTAAATAGACCTAACCAAATGACACTTTGTAAGTATTTGAGTCCACAAAAGAATGTAACATTGAAGCATCACTTACAATAAAGGAGGAAAAAAATACAAAAAACCATAAGAGTTCAAGAGCATACATGTTACTTCATTAAACATGAAGTAATCAAAACTGCAACACCTATTCGATGTTCAAAATGCAGTAAGAAAATTTTAGTTTGACTTTTCCTTGGTCAAAGTTGATTCGAATTTAAACAAGAATGCAACAAATTACAGATATAACCATAAACACATAGATGTGGTAGAAATAAAACTTTATTTTATTAATATCAAAGAACTAAAATATGCTTACATACATAATGGAAATAAATTAGCTTGGGCAATGGCAGCTTATCTCTGAGATGAGATGTGGCGACTACATGCCTCTGAACTATGTTACAATGAGGCTTGAAGGCCTATTTATTATTAAGAAACAATTGAAAACCCTAAACATAAAAAAACTTAACCCTGGGAGATGAGACAACAAACTATGGGCCCAGTTGGGGTAAATTGGTACATCAACTTCCAGAGGTCATAACTTTGGCATACGATTTTCGTTTGATGCACACGATACCTCATTAGAAAGATCTATCTGAAAATTGCATCTGTTGACAAAAAAATATCAAGTTCAAAATTCATATTTTTCGCTAGCAATTTTCCAAAAAACGTCGTTTAGGGTCTTAAAACGGCTCGGGAAGTTCAAGACCCAAAAAACTGCCAAAAATAGTAAATTGTGTCATAATTAAGGAAATTGGAAAACTGAAAGAAACAATGGTGGGGGTCCAAGTGGAATAGTCAGGTGGCCACCAATATGCATTTGGATCATTCCTCCCCCCTTGGGAAGCAATGGTCCCCATCATGTTGAGTTCCTCCATGAGATGAGGAAACCTCTGTTGAACTTGGTCCCTGGTGAGCCACTTGCTTTGGTGAAGGAGTTGCCTGCTTTGCTAACTCGATATAGTTGGATTCTTTATTGTCGAGTGTTATTGATCCGTGTTTCCATGTTTTGGTCAGTTGTGGCTTGTTCTATGAAGTTTGAGTTTAACTTTGTTGGTGTGAGTTGTTCTGTAATTTCAGATGTGTCCAACAATGGTGGAAAGTAGCACCGAAGGTAATGCACATTGAACACTGGGTGCAAACCAAGGAATGGTGGAATATTGAGCTTGAAGGCATTGTCCCCTACTGCCTTGATGATGTGTATGTCCCATATCGAAGCAAGTGAAGCCTGCAGTAGGGCTTAATGAGGTGTTCCTTTTGAAAATGTAGCCAAACTTTGTCGCCCACTTAGAATTTATGTCGCACCCGATGTTGATCATGTCGCTACTTGTACTTAGCATTGAATTTGTCCAATATGTCATGGACCTATTTATGGAAGTGTTGAATTCCCTCAATGAAGTTGTTTGCCTTATCAGATTTGGATTGGACATGATCTGAATCTACGTGAGTAACTGCAAATGGTATGGCTGCATCAATGGGACATAGTGATTGGAATCCCAAGCCCACTTGAAAAGGGTTGTGTACAGTCGAGTTGTGGAGAGCCCAATTATAGCTGTGTTGGAAATAGGGGAGGCTCTCATTGCACATGTGTGGATGCTTTAAGTTGTACACATGCAAAATGTGTACAATCATCCTATTAACGACCTCTGTCTGGCCATTAATTTGGGGATGGAAAGTTGTGGACTTAGTGAGCTTGGTGTCCAACATCGACCATAGACTCAACCAAAATGCACTGAGGAACCTGCTATCTTGATCTAAGATGATACACTGCGGGATTTTAAAGTGTACCCACACTCATTCTATGAAGAGTTTAACAATGGCTTTTGTTGTGATATTCTTCTTGTAGGCTGCCATAATAGTCATCTTCGAGAATCTACCGACGACCACACAAACATGGTCGTTGCCATACTTAGTAGAAGGAAAGCCCGATGTGTAATCTATGGAGATGGATTCCTAAGGTCGACTAGGGGTAGGCAACAAAGTATAGAGGCCTTGATTATTGATGGTCGATTTGGCAATGGCGCAGACAGTGTAGGATATGATGTGCTTCTTGACATCATGTCGAAGATTCGACCAATAGAAATACTTCTGCAGTATTGAAACTATTTTCTCGACTCCGAAATGCCTAATGACCCGACTGTAGTGTGCTTCCCAAATCATCATGGCACAATCGCTTCAAGGAACACAAAGGTGTCCGAGGTGGCATAACGGTGCATCATAGAGGTGAAAATATGTAACTTGCAGACCCTCCAAGAGTGTCTGGTATGTGTGACCGAATTTTGGGTCTCTTTTGTATAGAAGTGGCCAATAAGAAGTTTTGTGCTCACAAGAGTTGAGCACAGTGGTTAACGCCATGATTGGTGATCGGCTGAGGTAGTTTGCAACATTATTGGTGATGACATTCTTGTACTTGATATTCAAATGGAATTGCTGCAAGTATGTGGACCACCTCTGATGGTGATCATTCTGCAACTTCCCTTACGTCTGTATGAACTGCAAGGGTTGGTGATATGTGTGGATGATCATTTCCTTCCCCAAAATGTAATGCTTCCATTGTTGGTAGGTATATACAAAGGAATACTTCTATTTGTCATAAGTGGGATACTTCTAGACTGTGTCTAAAAGTGTCTCTCATTGTGATATGCCACTGGATGCCCTTGTTGAGTAAGGATTGCCTCAATAGCATAGTCAAAGGCATATGTCTTGATCTAAAATAGTCGTTTCAAATTTGGTAATGTGAGCACTGGTGCAGAGAAGAGGCGGTGTTTCAATTCTCCAAACGCCTTTTGTTGAGATTCAAACCAAAAGAATTTTTTTTTCGCTCCTCTCCTGGTGACTTGACTCAAGGGCCAAGTGATATGAAAGAACCCCAACATGAACCTGCGATAGAAATTGGCAAGACCCAGAAAGCTGTGTAGCTTTGTTAGAGTGGTTGGGGTTGGCCAATCCTTAATGACTTGGATCTTGGCTGGATGCGCATGCACCCCCCATTCATTAATAATGTATCTTAGATACTCACTTGGGTTATGTCAAAAGTGCACTTCTCCAAATTGGCACACAACTTGTGTTGCTGCAGTGTTTAGAGAACGTCAGATGTGGTGGAGGTGCTCTTCCCAACTCTGGCTAAAGATCAGGATGTCATCCAAGTATACCACTACAAATGAGTTGGTGGATGGCTGCAAAATGTCATGCATCAACCTCATGAAGGTTTCAGGAGCATTAGTCAACCCGAAAGGCATAACCATTGATTTGAAAAGGCCCTCCTTGGCGTTGAAGGCAATCTTCCACACATTGGAGGGTTTCAATGGTACCTAGTGATATTCAGACTTCAAGTCGATCTTGCTGAAATATTTTTCCCACTTGAGTTGTTTGAGAAGGTAATCAATCTGTGGGATAGGGTACCTATTCCATACAATTATCTTTTTCAGCGCTTGATAGTCGATATAGAGTCTCCAAGTCCCATCCTTCTTCTATACCAACAAAATCAGGGTCCCACAGGGTGATGAACTCAGCAGGATGTGACCTTTATGCAGTGACTCTTGAATCTACCTTTGGATTTCATCGTTCTCCACAACAGAGTGCCAATAGATTGGTCCATTAGGCAACGATGCACCTAGGGTCAAATCGATGGAGTGCTGGACTTCAGAGTGTAGAGGCACCCGTGCGGGGGAGGTAAAGATGTCCTCATACTCCTCCATGACCTTGTCCATTTGTTGTTGTCGTGCAGAGGGGCTCTGTCTGGAGGTCATGGCCACCATATTCTTCTTTCTCTGAGGGCGTATCGTCAGGAAAACAAACTTTCTAGTTTTGGAAATGAGCTTACTACATTGTTTTGTAGTAACCAAAGATATGGCAGTAGGTGGTGCTACCTCCGGTATCCTGTACAACTTATTTCCCAAGGTAATAATAACAGTGTGAGGCCTTGAATCACACACAACATATCGCTTCCACAAGTATGGTTGGCTTAATAATACATCAAAAACATCAAGAGGAGCAACATTACATAATAGCTCATCCGTGAAGGGCTTGATGTTGTATGGAAGGCGGCACTAATGGCTGACATGAAGATCTTGTCCTTGGTGAAGCCACTCGATGGTGTATGGTTGTGGGTGTGTTGTGGTTGGTAAGCCCAGCCGCTACACGACCTTTGCTTAAATCTGGTTCTTTTGGCTCCTGCTGTCGGCAATAACTTTAGCAGGGAACCATTTACCCACATTTGGGAGTGGAAGAGGCGCTTTTCCTCCTCTGGATTTTCTGGTTCCTCCTTCTGGATCTTTGTGGTGGCAATGGTGGCGTTGGGCTCCGCATCGATAATATATTTCCCTTTGTCATTCCTCTTGTCAGGTTTCGACTTAGAGTTGGAACATGGATCTGATTCAGAAGCCTTCCGCTCAACGACCAGTGCCTACTTGGCCTGACACTCACTTGTGTTGTTAGTGTAGCCCTTATAGAACTCACACCACTTTTTGTGTCCTTCTTCGGCTTCACGGTGTTTTTCTTTGCTTGTGGGTTTGGTGGGTTGTCCTGGGCTGCCTCGCCTTAAATTTGTCCTTTGTTCTACAGTTTGGGGGCACCCTTCGCTTTTTTTGTTGAAGCTTCTGCTTGATCTTGACAGCGTTTCGGTACACCGTGCCAAGCAAGGATATGTCTAGGAACTCCATTTCATCTTGGATGTACTTGTGTAGGCAGCCATGGTACTTGATTACCAAATGTTTCTTAGAATCCTTGATACCCAACTTAGTGTGAAGGGTATGAAAAACATTGGTAAACTCTGGCATGTCCTGGTCCCTTCCCTATGGCAGCGCGGTCCATTTTATGTATTTATCCTCATAACTCCCGACAGAGTAGTACTGCTCCTTGATGGCGTCGCAAAATTAATTCCAAGTGGGTGCGGTTAAAAAAAATGACGGTGTACTTTCAACTTTCTGCTCGCAGTAGGCTTCTCACCAGTGCTTGACGTGGGGGGCAGCTTTGAGAAGAGAAAAAGTGATCTTTTCCCAACTGGAAAAATCATGAATAGAAAAATATCCTTCTAAGAGATTTAACCATTTATCTACGATGTCTACATCTATTTGTCCCTCAAATATGGGAATTTAAAATTTTACTTGTACCTTAAAAAGAGTGGCTCCTCCAAAGTGGTTGTTGGATGTGGATGCACCTCTAGTGAGCAACCGTTGAAGGATTTGGGAAAATTTATCCATTATCGCGTTCCATTGTTTGTCGAGGGCCTCCTCGAACAATATTTTTATAGCATCTCCTACTTCCTCGTCTTTCTTTTCTTACCCCATGGGCGGTCACCAGGGTTTGCGAGGCTGATATTGAAAGGTTCAACCAGATTGAGCCCTAAAGAAGGATAAAGAAAGAGAAGATTGCTCTAATACTACTGATCTAAATTTAAACATGAACACAACAAATTATAGGTATAACCATAAACATAGGAATGCAGCAAAAAGAAAACTTCATTTCTTTAATATCAAAGAACTGAAATATGCTTACATACAAAATGGAAATAAACTAGCTCGGGTGATGGTAGCTTATCTTTGAGAAGAGATGAAACGCTAAACTGTGGGTCTCGTTGGAGTAAATTGATACATCAACTTCTCGAGGTCGTAACTTTGACATATAATCTCTGTTTGACGCACACGATACCTCATTAGAAAGATCTATCCGAGGACTACAACTGTTGGCAACAATTATTGACTAAAACCCAATAACTCGTTGCTAGTGATTTTCCAAAAAAATGTTTTTTAGGGCTTCAAAACGGCTCTGGAAGTTTAGGACCCGAAAAACTGACAAAAATAGTAAATTGTGCTACAATTAAGGAAACTGAAAAACTGAAAGAAACAATGCTGGGGGTCTAAGTCGAATAGGCGAGTGGCCATCAATATCCACCTGGATCATTCCTCCTCCCTTAGGAAGAAATGGTCCCCATTGTGTTGAGTTCCTCTATGAGATGAGGAAACTTCTATTGAACTTGGTCCCTGGTCAGCCACTTGCCCTGGTGAAGGAGTTGGCCTGCTTTGACAACTTGATATAGTTGGATTCTTTGCTGTCATGTGTTATTGATCTATTTTTCCATGATCCGATCAATTGTGGCTTGTTCTATGCAGTTTGGGTTTAACTTTGTTGGTGTGAGTTGTTTTGCAATGTCGGATGTGTCTAACAATGGTGGAAAGTAGGGTCGAAGGTAGTCCATATTGAACACTAGGTGCAAATGAAGGAATGCTATAATACTAAGCTCCAAGGCATTGTCCCCCACTCCCTTGGTGATAATGTATGGCCCATATCAGAGCGGGTGAAGCTTGTGGTGGGGCCCAACGAGGTGCCCCTTTTGCAAATGTATCCAAACGTTGTCGCCCACCTGGAACTTGTGTGGCACCCAATGTTGATCATGCTACTACTTGTACTTAGCATTGGCTCTGTCCAATATGTCATGGACCTGTTGGCGGATGTGTTGAATGAAATTGTTTGCCTTATCGACTTAGTACTGGACATGTTCTGAATCTTCTTAAGTAGCTACAAATGGTATGGCCACATCAAGGGGAAATAGTAGCTGGAATCCCAAGCCCACCTAAAAAGGGTTGTGTCTAGCTGAGTTGTGGAGATCTCAGTTATAGTTGTGTTGGACATAGGGAGATTCTCATCCCATGTGCATGGATGCTTTGAGTTGTACAAGCGCAAAATGTGTACGATCATCTTGTTGATGACTTCTGTTTGGCCATCAGTTTGGAGATGGAAAGTTGTGGACTTAGTGAGCTTGGTGTCCAACATCAACCAGAGACTGGACCAAAATGTATTTAGGAACATGTTGTACCGATTTGAGATGATAGACTATGGGATCCCAAAGTGTAATCACATTCATTCAGAGAATATTTTAGTAGTGGATTTTACTGTGATATTCTTCTTGCAGGTTGCCATAATGGCCATCATCGAGAATCTGTCGACGACCACAAAAAATAGTCATTGCCATGCTTAGTAGAAGGAAGGCCTGATATGTAATCCATGGAGATGGATTCCCAAGGTCGACTAGGACTAGGCAATGAAGTATAGAGGCCTTGCTTCTTGATGGTTGGTTTGGCAATGACACAGGTAGTGCAGGATCTGATGTACTTCTTGGCATCTTGTCAAATATTCATCCAATAGAAATACTTCTGCAGAACTTCCACTATTTTCTTGACTGTGAAATGCCCAACGACCCAACTATAGTGCGCTTCCCAAATCATCTTGGCACGCTTTCTTGAAGGAGAACAAAGGTGTCCGAGGAGGCATAACAGTGCATCCGGGAGGCGAAAATCTAGAACTTGTTGACCCTCCAAGAGCATCTGGTATGTGTGGCTAAATTCTAGGTCACTTTTGTAGAGAAGTGGTCAGTCAGAAGTCTCATGCCTACAATAGTTGAGCATAGTGGTTAATGCCATGATCGATGGTCGACTGAGGCAGTCTGAAACATTATTGGTGTTGCACTTCTTGTACTTGGTATTCAAATGGAACTCCTTCAGCTATGTGGACCACTTCTGATGGCAATTTCTTGCGTGTGTATGAACTGTAGGGGTCAGTGGTATGTTTGGATGACCATTTCCTTCCCCAAAATGTAATGCTTCCATTGCCGAAAGGTCTACATAAAGGAATACATCTCTTTGTCATAAGTAGGATACTTTTGGACTGTGTCTGAAAGTGTGTCACTGTGATATGCCATGGGATGCACTTGTTGAGTAAGTACTTCCCTGATAGCATATTCAGATGCATCTGTCTTGATCTTAAATGATTGTTTCAAGTCTGGTAATGTGAGCATTGTTGTAGAGCAGAGGTGATGTTTCAACTTTGCAAATTCCTTCTGTTGAGATTCAGACCAAAAGAATTTTTCTTTTGCTCCTCCCTTGGTGACTTTACTCAAGGGCCAAATGATATGAGGGAACCCCAACACGAACTTGTGGTAGAAACTGGTAAGAGTTAGAAAGCTGCAGAGCTCTATCAAAGTGGTTGGCGCTGGCCAATCCCGAATGACTTGGATCTTGGATGGATCCACATGCACCCCCTGTTTATCAATAATGTATCCTAGATACTGAACCTGAGTCATGCCAAAAGTTCACTTCTCCAAATTGGCACACAACTTGTGTTGTCGCAGTGTTTAGAGAACATGTCAGATATGGTGGAGGTGCTCTTCCCAACTCTAGTTGAAGATCAGGATGTCATCCAAGTATACCACTACAAATGATTTGGTGAATGGCTGCAAGATGTCATCCATCAGCCTTATGAAAGTTTCAGGAGCATTCGTTAACTCGAAAGTCATAACCATCCATTCGAAAAGGCCCTCCTTGGCTTTGAAGGAAGATTTCCACACATTGGAGGGTTCGATTGGTACTTGGTGAGGTTTGGACTTTAAGTCAATCTTGCTGAAATATTTTGTCCCCTTGAATTGGTCCAAAATTTTGTCAATCTGTGGGATCGAGTACCTATTCCAGATAGTGATCTTATTCAACACTCGATAATGAGTACCATTATTGTAGCAAGAATGCTGCAACTCCTGGAGCTACCAGCTTTACTTTATTAACGAAGGGTTCGTACAAACTTGGAGGTGACAGTGCAGTATACACAAGTACAAGTGATGGTTCTTCCCTTTGTCACTGTTCAATTGCCGAGAGACCACTAGGGTTTTCAAGAGAAACTTCTATGGATTCAAAGAAGCTTGATTGCTGATGAAAGAAAGAGAAGTCTACTCTAGGAGAAAGCTTATCTACTGTAAATAAGGAAAATGGTTGAAATCCTATGCTAAAAACACACCCTTCTCTAACTAACTGCTGAGAATCTATGCTTTACAAAAATGCCAAATCAACATGTATGAAATGCTACTATCTAAAGCATGGAAGTTCAAAACATCAAATATCACTATTGTGCATGTAAAGGACTGAAATAAATCTGTTTTGTTCTTTTTATTTTTTTTCTAGAAAGTCAAGTGTAAACTCTAATCTCTTTTGGTGATGTGACATGTGGCTTAGCGATGATGGTGGATGGTTGGGAGGTTTAGGAGATGATTTGGAGGTTTGGGATACCCTTGGGTGACCTAGTGTGGCTTCCCAAAGGTTTTCCCTCAATTTGGCCTCAAAACCGGCCACTACAAGAAAACCTACAGGGTGTACTAGAAACCTACAAGATTCCCTGTATTTCTACTAGATACAACCGAGAGAAAAATGATGTTTGCTGGAGGTGATGGAAGGATTAGGGAAGGTGGTGGATGGCTGGAATGGAGTGATAAAATGCCGAGGATCACTCAGAACTCAAAACCAAGGTTAGGAGATGGTTGGATTCGCTCAACATGCTTGGAGGAATTTCTATGTAAAATGATGAAAATGGTGAAGGTCTTGGTGAGAGCAAGGAATTATTTTGGATGGATGAAGTTGGAAGGTGGTTGCCTGGTATGAGATCCCTTTAGATTTCTGAAGCACCTGCCCTGCATAAAACATTTATAATTGCTACAAAGTCATGTAAACAAGAAGAATTCTAACAAGTTAGAAAACCATAATTTAATGAACTAGTTGTTTACTTCATGCATGTAGAAAATTGCTGAACAAAATGGAATCATGGATGAGACCTACTTAAAAAATGAAGATGGAAGAGATCGAAACTAAATCTTACAGTTGCAAAAAAAATGATCAAATGTTGGTTTAAATACAGTAAACTCTAAATCTTATGAAGAAATGGAAATCTATCTTTTCAGGGCTGCTTAAGGGTCTTTTCCTCAAATCATGATCCCTGAGGGAGGAGATGAGGCTAAGAAACTACTGATAGCTTTGTGGTGCTCCTTTTATCTCTTCTAACCTCCTTCTGAAGTAAAGCACAAATGGAAGCAAACTAATAAAAAACTATCAAATCCACAGTACTTGCAATGAAATACTTCTAGAGACAATTTAGCCATGAATCTATGAAACTAAGCTAAGTATACAGATACAAAAAGAGGAGCCTTTGCTGCTAGGGTTGGACCCTAACCCAAGAGCTTCAGCCTTCTAATTTAACTTAGTGTTGGATCAAGAAAAAGCTCATTTTCATTATCAAAATAGAAAATTACATCAGTGTCTTCCACAAGTCTGGAGTTCGAAAATAACTATTGTTTTTACCACAAAAATTCGAATCGTAATGAGGCTTTAGGCCTCTCTACTTATACAACTGAAGTCTCCAACGAATTCCTTAAATCTAGGGAGGCTCAGATCCTAAACTCGAGATGAACTAACTCTTTGTCTATCACTTGCTTAACTGCCTTTTGATCTTCATGACTTGGCTGCTTGCACTCCGAGCTCATGTGATTAATGAAGGAATATTTAAATGGGGGAGAAGTAAATGAGGAGGATTTACCTCCTACAATCTCTATCTCTTGTCCCATTCGAGTTTCAAACCTTAGTCTTGCCAAAATTCCTTGATTTTCTCTTCCAAACCTGCATTCAATGCATATTAATCCACTAGGCATAATATCTCACTTTAACTCATCTCATTAAACAAAATATAATGAAAACATGTAATAAGTTATGAGAAGAATTGATTTGACTAAGATAGGAGGCCAATTAAGGCCCATATAATTACTCAATAATGAGGCTCATCATCACCCCCTTACTGAAAGTGTTGCTCATCCTTTGAGCAACTCAATCAATATCCATGTCTTTCATAGCTCTAGTGGCCTCCCTGACATCCCATACCTCTCTTGTGGTTTCTTCTTCTTGTGCATAGAATCCTGCCTTCTTTTCTACCTCCTCCCACTTCTTTCTTTCTTCCTCTTCCTTCCTTCCTTCTAACATCCCCAAGAGTAGTGGAGGACTGAGTTTTAGCCCAATCCAATTGACTTTGAGCCTTTGGATGGATTGCTTGTACATGGGTGTCCTGTTCAGGGCTTCTCTCATCCTTTGAGGAGAGTGGTATTCTTTGATCTTCAAACTGTATGACAATGTATTACATCTCCTTAGGCAAGCTTTCATGTTGACATCCCCTAATAATCTGAACAGGTCCTCAAAATTTGTAATTGCTTGCTCTTGGGAAGCCAAATACTCGGGTGCAAGTTGAGGATCATTTGCAATTAAATTATGTGCACTGATGAGTCCCATTGGATTGGACTGCTCAGCTCTGATCATAAGAGGCTGTGTTTGTTCTCTTGCCAATGTTGAGAATGGCAAAAGAAATGCTAAAAATAACATTGCTATAAATAACATTTCAGGATATACTCCAACTCTGTTAGAAATAGCAAAAAATAGAAATACTAAAAATAACATTGCTATAAATAGTATTTCGGGATAGACTCCAATTTTAATTAGTCCCTGAATTAAAATTGAGAATTAAAATTTGAATTTGGTCTCAACAGTTGTTCGAAAAATAATTAATTATTTCATTTTGAGTTAATTAGTTGGTGAAATTCAAACATGAAGTCTTTGTGAAGACATGCAACAGTTATCCCTTTGATTGAGGAAGTTATCCCTTAATTAAGGAGATAAGGATGAGTTGTATTTGAGTTGTAATTAGTTAGCTCAGTTAACTGAGTTAAGTCCAGTTAAGTTAGTTCCAAACAGTTTGAGGAACTAATTGTGAGTTCAATCAGTTAATGCATGCATGCATGCAACTAGTGCTCTCCAGATAATTGAATATTTTCTCATAAACAACTCATGCATGTCATTTCAGAGAAAGACCCAGTTGAGATTAAAGGAAGGGACAATGTACTATCAGTTGGAGGAATTTTCGTATAAAAGAAACTCATCCATGCAAAATGAATAATCTCCTTCAGGATTGCGCAATTATTTCAGAGGTCAGTGTTGTGTGTGAGGTGAGAATCACACAAGTTGCAGCTGGAGGACCCAGGAGAAATTGTGCAAGGAAATAGGAGGCTTGGAGGACTGAAGGAAGACATATGTGTTGTCTATTCTGTCTATGAGCAGCAGTGAGGGATTGTACTGAGTGCTGGATAGCTTGAGAGCTAAAGCTTTGTGTAATCCTGAGATATTTTCAATTGTATGATAATATAGATAGCAAGTTTTTTAACTGAGGTTTTCCCCAGAGTATTCTTTTGTGTTTCATGTGTATGATTTCTTCTTCTCTATAATATGTGTTCCGATTGATCTTGCTCAAATTGATTAAGCTTCCGCAAAGTTTGATAGTAGAAATAGATCAAGTATTCTGCTTTAGTTACATTGCATTATCAGGTGATCTACAGTGAAAATTTCTACATGGTATCAGAGGTAGCTGATCCATAAAGAAATTTCTACATGGTATCAGAGCCAGGGTTATCAGAGAAAAGGTGATCGAAACAGTGAACAATATACGAAGAAGAAAATTCGAAGTACCAAAAAAAAAAAATGGGCCACGAGTTTTCAGAGCATATTTGAAAATTTTTGTGCAAAATTTTCAGAAAAAATCGCAGATCTGGATTCCTCGCTGAAAAAGACCCAAATTCAAAAAAAAAATAGCTGAATCAGAGTTCGGATAAGGAAGATATTGCTGATTTAAAATCAACTCTTTTTCTAGAAAATTCCGTGACGATGGGAAAGATGAAACAGATCGGTGTGCTAGCCAAGAACCTGTATGCACTTGAGGTACAATATGCATGGAAAGCCTTGGGGAGCAAGGCAAATGTTGGAGACTTGGTGGTTGAGAGGGAGAGTACATTACCTTTCAACGTGCAGTGCCAAAAGAAGTCTCAGACAATTGTGGAGGAGCCACAATTGGTGAAGCAACTTCAGGAGGTTGTGGAGCAGCCACAACTGGAGATGCTTACAGGACACCAAGTGGAGGCATCCGCTCAGGTAGAGACCTCCAGTAGGGGGAAATTTCGAGCCAGGTGGGCAAAGGGATCACATGCAGCCATACCTCCAGGTAGGAGGTGGGGTGATGTGGAGTGATCATCCCAAGGAGGAGGGGCAGGATCCTTGAGGCACCCAACCTCTTTGATTCAACTTTGCAATAGGAGCCTCGACGAGGAGTAGTAGGACTGGCTAAGTGGGTAGAGGCAGATGCAGATGGAGCGGTAGAGAGAGCTACAGTGTAGGAATACCAAGACAGTGCAGAGCTAGTAGGCTGCAACAATGCGAGAGGCACAGGAGTGTTGCACCAGTGCAGGATGGCACATATAGGTGTTCAATGGTGTGGGATGCATGGAGTGTTGCAGAAGATCAGAGGTTAGAGAGGGAGCACTTGTCAGCGGTAGATGGAGCTTCAGCATCAAAGTATGTTTCTAGCTCAATAGAGAGGTCAGTGGGGAGTTTTTTTGTTCCTAGAGTTGCTGGAGCAACCACACTTGGTAGAAGTGTTGCATGCAGAACATTCCAAAGGTTCAGGATCGTGTTTGAGTTGAATGCCTTTCTTGTTGAGAGGGAGTGTTGAAAATAGAAACAAGAAATGCTAAAAATAGCACCGCTATAAATAGTAGTTTGGGTACCAATGCTGGACTGAGAAACAAGGAATGAAAAATGGAAGTGTGTTAGGCCCCTATACTACTAGTGTAACCCCTTATCGTTATTAGTACAACCCCCTTATTATATTGTTGTATCGATGTAGTCCCCATATTGTTACTATTATGCCCCATATAAGCCCACTATTGTTATTATTGTGCCCTTACATTATTATTGTTATGTCAGCTCTGATTATATTTTGACCCCTTAGATTGCTATATATAGAAAGGAGGTCTTGTCATTTGTATCATCCAAGAATTGTTCATTTGTGTAATGTAAAGGAGGTTTCCCCCTCGAAGAGGCTTATTTCTAAGGCATTCATCTATCTTTTCTATTCTTTTTGTGTGGTTTCACTAACTGTATCAGAGCTTTGGATTCTAGGGTTTCACTGCTCCAAATAGGTCATCATGGCATTTTCACAATAACTTTTTTCTATGCCATTTCAGAAGAAAAAAAAAAATCTCGTTTGAGATGAAATCGCATTGAACCTTGGGTCCCAAGATATTGTCGCACTATACGTTCAGATATATGATCTAAGGAAGTTAGGGTTTTTGCAAGCTCCAAAATTTTAGCTAAAATAGGTCATTGTGGGATTTTTACTATAACTATTTCGCTACGAAGTTTCAGAAGATAATACAAAAACCTATTTGAGAATAAATCGATCTAAATCTTCACACAAAATTTCAGATCCTGTCTCGCTATACTTTCGGAGATATAGTCTGAGGAAGATAAGGTTTTTACAAACCCCCGAATTACATTCCAAATAGGCCACCTTGGGGAAATTGTCATAACTGTCTCTCTGAGCATCAGATTGAAAGAAATTACAGAAATAGGATGGACAATAGTTTCTTGTACATATTTTTTAGATACAAAGGTCAAAACAGGGACATGTGGCACTTCATAAAAGTTAGATCTTCTGAAAAGGTATATAATCAAGTCATCATGGGAGATTGTGCATAACTCTTTCTTGGAAAATCTAAATTTGATCAAACTGGTGGCATTGGAAAGAGCACACAGAGGGCTACTACAAATTGCAATTTCAGAACTAAAAGATCCAAAAGTTTAGAGTTACAATCATTTCAAGATTGAGCTCCTAAAATCGAGAAAAAGCGAGATGAGGAAGATTGATGGCAAGGATTTGGTAAATTGGATACTACAGATGGAGAAATATTTCGATCTGCATGAGGTGCAGCTATTACAAAAGGTACGTATTGCATCTTCATATTTAGAACCAGATCATTTTTTATGGTATAAAGGGATTTTTTCTCGTAAACCACTTGTTATGTGGTTAATTTTCACGGAGGAAATGATAGAACATTATGAGGATACAAAGAGAAACTCCTTCTTTAGCCAATTGATAAATCTCAAACAAATGGGTTCAATGGAAGAGAACATTGACAACTTTCAAAAATTGAATAGAAGGGTAAATTATATTCTAGAGAAGAAAAGGATTGATGTCTTCATAGGGACTTTAAAGGATAACGTTCAACATGAGGTTAGTTTTCAGGAACCTGATTCATTGGAGGAGGCATTCGAGTTGGCAAGAAAAATTGAAAGCGAAATTATGGAAACAAGGAATCCCACCACTTATGACAATAATTATGGAAGTGTTTCTTCTCCTAGCCTTCCACAACCTACAAGGCTTTACACACACAATATGGGAAGAGAAAAGAGAAAAAAAGGGCTTGTAGCAATTGTGATAGCAATGCACTAAAGTCATAAGTGTGCTGAGAAGAAATTATTTTAAGCTTAGGTAACGAAAGTGAGGAGAGAAAAAGGATCAGAACACTCAAAAGAAAGGATGGTAGCAGGACCCAGTGTCCCAGAGAAAGAAGAAATGAATCCGACCAATCTTGTAAGGTTTTGGAAAGATTTACCACTCCTTCAATATTATCAAGATAGAGGACATATCAAGAAGAAAAATGTTCAAGAAGTGAAAGATCACATTGAGAATCAAGAAATGAATCTAACCATATCTTGTAAAGCATTGGCAAGAATTACCACTCCTAAAACTCTCAAGATAGAAGGACATATCAAGAAGAAAAAGGTTCAAGGTGAAATATCACATCGAGAAAGAAGAAATGAATCCAACCATATCTTGTAATGCATTGGCCGGAATTACCACTCCTCGAACTATCATGATAGAAGGACATATCAAGAGGAAAAATGTTCAAGAAGTGAAAGATCACATCGAGCATCAAGAAATGAATTTGAACATATCTTGTAAAGCATTTGAAGAAATTACCACTCCTCAAACTCTAAAGATAGAAGGATATATCAAGAAGAAAAAGGTTCAAGTAGTGAAAGATCACATCGAGCATCAACAAAAAGTTTTCAAACTTTTAAAGGATAACACCACTTTAGTGCAGAATCGAGCGAAACAATAGGTAGATCAACATCGTAGTGAAAAATGTTTTGATGTAGGTGATTGGGTATTTTTACAACTACATCTCAAGCAAGCTATTTACGAGAAGGAAATCTTGTCAATATTACATGCACTTAAGAAATGGCGACCTTACCCATTGGGAAGACATTTCAAGGTAAAAATGGATTATGCTAGTCTTAAATACTTTTTAGAAAAAATATTATCTTTAGAAGAACAGAAAAAAAGGGTCACAAATATGTTGGGTTATGACTTTGACTTTATCTATAGAAAAGGGAAGCAAAATTTTGTTGCAGATGCACTCTCAAGAAAGGATGAGGATGTGGAAGCATTGTTTTGTGTTATTTCTATTATCCAACTAGATTGGATACACGGAGAAAGGGATGAATGGAAAAATGATGAATAAGTGTGGCCACTCATTCAAAGTTACAGAAGATCCCAATTCAAACAATATTGCTAGAACTTGAAGAGGAAGGAAAAATCATACTGGAACTTGGAGCAATCACGAAAACAAGAACCGACAGCTACAAAATTGATCAATTTCAGAGTATGTCATCAAGTGGAAGAACTTACCCATTGAAGATTCCAATTGGGAGGACAAAAGTTTTATACATAAGCATCAAGAGCTACTCAAACATTGAGGACAACACTTTTTGAAGGAGAGGGGCATGTTAAGCCCCTATACTACTAGTGTAATCCCTTATTGTTATTAGTAAAACCCACTTATTATATTGTTGTACATATGTAGTCCCGATATTGTTAATATTATGCCCTATACAGGCCCACTATTGTTATTATTGTGCCCTTACATTATTATTTTTATGTCAACTCTGATTTTATTATGACCCCTTAGACTCCTATATATAGAAAGGATGTCTTGTCATTTGTATCATCCAAGAATTGTTCATTTTTGTAATGTAAAGGAGGTTGCCCCTTCGAAGAGGCTTATTTATAAGGTGTTCATCTATCTTTTCTATCTTTTTGTGAGCTGGTTTTATAATAAAGTGCTAAAAATAACATTGCTATTTTTAGCAGTTCAGGATGGATTCCTATTTTAGTCAGTCCCTGGACTAAACATAGGAAGTAAAATTCGAATTTGACCTTAACAGCTATTTGAAAATAAATTAATTAATTCTCCATGAGTTAATTAGTTGTGAAAAATCAAACATGAAGTCTATGTGAGGACATGCAACAGTTTCTCCATTGATTGAGGGATTTATCCATTAGTTAAAGAGATAAGGATGAGTTCTAATTTGAGTGTTAATTAGTTGGCTCAGTTAACTGAGTCAAGTCTAGTTAGATTGATTTAAACAGTTTATTTAAATTAAGTAAGTTCAGTTAGTTAATGCATGATAGCATATAACTATTATACTTCAGATAACTGAAGATTCTCTCATGAATAACTCATGCATGTCAGTTCAGACAGAGACCCAATTGAGATCAGAGGAGGGACAGTGTACTATCAGTTGGATGTATTTTTCCTATCAAGGAAGCTCATTCATGATGAGGATTTTTCTCCTTCAGGACTACGTAGTTGGATTAGAGGTTAGTGAGTGTGTGAAGAGGCCAATTCACACAAGTGGCTGCACTGGACCCCAATCAAAATTGCGCAAAGAAATAGGAGGCTTGAAGGGCAGACCAGAGGTTATATAGAGGCCTTTGACTATCTATGAGCAGTAGAGGTATTGCAGAGAGAGCATGATAGCTTTTGAGTTGTTTCTTTTTGTAATACTGGCTATATTTCCACTTGTATGATAATATAGTGTTGGGGTTTTAGGCTGAGGATTTCCTCTGGTTTTATCTTCTATGTTATGTGTGATTGATTCCTTCTTATCATTTATATGTGTTCTTATTGATGTTGCTCATATTCAATTAAGATTCCACTAAATTGGTTGTAGAAGTAGATCAATTATTTTGCTTTAGTTTATTGCATTATCAGGTGATCTATAGGTGGGAATTTCTAGACCCATGTGAGACAAAATGGCTTGAGCAAGCCATGCTAGACATCACTATGACTTGGAAAACTGTTGAAAGATCAACTCTTCAACATACTCATTGTGGTTGATAGTAGCGTACTCATGCCAAGACCGATAGTCTGCAATGGTGTCTGTGTGCTCCAAGGTGACATCTTTCTAGAACCTGACTCTTGTCTTGATGGCATCCAAGTACACTGCTTGGGCTTCTCTGTCGAAATCATATGAAAGCATGCACATCATTATGTTCAATGTGACTGGACCAGCATAATACTTGTGTACAATGTCTGTACTGAGGGGCAAGTCTGGGCTTGTGGCAATGCACATCAACTTGTCAAGGTATGAGTCAAGCTCTAGTCAGACCTGTGCTTTTGTCTTTGCCTAGGTGAGAGTCCCAATAGATGGGATTGCATGTGCACACACCACAACATCCATACTCTTAAATACAATGCATTTGAAGCCTGTATGCTAGTGATGATATGTGGGATCTCTTCATAGTTTTGGATCTGACTCTAGATACGTGCCTTTAGCTCGACCGCTCCAGGCTTCATCATCTCAGGCAAGTGAAGCGGGTCTTCTTTGTATCTCATCATCCATGTTTTAATGTAATCAACAGTAGCATGCACATTCGCTAGGATATGTGCTCTTCTAACACATCATTGCTTCCATTAGTTAAGATGGACGACTGCTTTATGCATGATACCAAACTTGGAATACAATGGCCGCATGACTGTGTCAAGGGACAACACTTCATCTAGTATTTCCTTCTTCAGTTCTACTTGGGCGGATGTTGTAACCAACTCTCCTCCTTGCTTGGCCATCTATAGTTCCTTAGCCATTCACTCATTCTCAACTATCAGAATGTGAACACTTGATATAGTGGCTTCGACATATGCTCTAGTAGCGTTAGCCAAGGTTGTTGAATTTTTGTGGATGTTAGACACAACCACTCGTTCCTCAACTTGTGCAGGAGATGTATGATCATCCAGAGTCGACACTCTACTATATTGCACAACTCTATGTTGAGACTCGTCGAATGAGATGTTGTGCATCTCTCCTTCATGCTGATCTCCAAGGATCTTAGTGCCTCCTTGGTTTTTTTAGACTTTCTCATCTTCTACATGTGCTGAAGTAGGTATGTCAACCTCTTAGTGATGATGCATGAGGTCGATTTCTTATTCCAATTCCTATTTCTCCATATCTATATCCAATTGTTGAAGTGCTTGCTCTATCTCACGAGTGAAGTCTTTCTCCTACGATGGTCCACCCTGTGTGCCTTATGCTAGGTTTTCTAATGAGTCCACTACTTTTATGGGCATTGCTTCATCCATCTACACATGTTGCATCTCCTGTTGTACCTGTTGCTACTGCAATTCCCTCTCTTGTTTGTGTAGCTCTTGTTCCTTTCAGAGTTTCTCCTTAAACTCATGCAAATCCTTCTTTGTTTCCTCCATTCTCCATTTCTCCCTCCGCCTTTGCATGATTCTCTTATTGTGTTGTTTCCTCTTTGCCTGTATGGCCAAAGCTGATTTCTCTACAAGTGGATCTGCTTAGAACTTGTAGCCTTGCTCTTCCTCCATGTGATCGACAATCTTCCTCTTGCCCTTGCAACACACTGGTATGTTCACCTCTACTGTTGTTGCTACTGCTGCTACCCTCTGTGATGCTTTTCATGTTGCTTCGCTAACCACTCCATAACGAAGCCGACCTATTCATTGGGTCTAGAGAAACTATATAAATATCTCCATGGGTCCTCCTCCGCCTAATGAAATGCCTCGTGGATCCAGTTGAACTGTACTCTCATGTAGTGATCTTTCACAAGATAATGTGGGTCATACAAATTGTAACTTCAGAGGTTGAATGGATAATTCTTTATCTAATCTGCTTCAACATCTGCATGCTTGAAACTTAGGATCTCATATAACCCAATGCACAGTGGAAGAGCAAGCCAAGGTGCCTTCTTCCTCTAGTGCAAACTAGCTGTCAGTCCTGTTGAGATGTGATATGCTACTTCCTGCAGGATGAGCACGTCCAAGGAAAACTTCAGAAGAACATGCGGAGGCTTCTTCGCACTGTACATTAGTATGAAGGTGTTAGATGGTGAGGCATAACAATCAGCTATGTCTATCATTGCCCCCATTTCTTCCTTCGACATGTAGGGTGGATCTTGTTCAAATATCACCTTGTAAACTGAGGTGACAAAATGATTAGACAATCACATGATAACTCCTCTGAAGCTGAATTTAGACAACATATTACAATAAGTGTTCACAATAGTCTCTGCCGGTGACCTTTCCCTCTTTAAGCCCAGGAACTCCTGTCGGGCACAAACTACATCCAAGATGTAGGTGGGCATGTAGATTTTTGCTTCCATACCTTCAGGTGATTTTCAAGCCCTCAATACTTGGTCCTTTAGCTGGTGAGACAGCATGTCAGACTAGTTACATGGTTTTCCTTCTCTGGCCAATTGGTCCAACGCGATCACACAAATCAGTGGGAAGGTTTCCATGCTTTCTTAGCCATATAGTCGACATGCAAATATGACCAAGTATTGATATGCCTTCTGTAGTATCTTTGTCTTGTAGATCTGGCTGGGTGTCATCCTGAATCTAGCCAACTCCTTTAACTAGTTCTTCAAAATATCTCTAGACTTAGCATTATTGCCAGGTAAGCTGAAGGGATTCTTCATGATGGTCGCAGACTCTGACATATGATACATCTCATCATAATCCTCTGCATTTAAGGTTTCAATCTTCATCTTGTTGTCAATGCTAAAGGTCATCGTCTCTGGATTAGTATGCGAGATGATCTAGTGTATCATGTCCGGGCATGGGAGCATAGGGTATCTGCATGCAATGTGGTACAAGCTAAACTTATGAATGTTAATGTATACTTGGCAGTCTTCGAGGTCTTCCCCAAATGTGCCTATAAATGCATCATTGACCTCTTTCCATTTTAGTTTGATGTCCTTGTTTAGAATCAACTTGGTATCTTCATAGATTGATAGACTTACGGACACTCGCTCAACCATTGCTCCAGTTGCACTTTCATCAGTGTCCTTTGATCCTGCTGTCTTGGAGGCCATTAATCCTATCCTTCTAAGAGGTGGATGAACACCAGAAAGATCTAGAGGCAAAGCAACATGAATGGCAAGAAATCTATCAGCAAGAACCAAAATAAATTGAAGGAATGACATAAGACATACTTGGGGATTGGTAGGAAATGATTGCGCAATTTCTTATGGGAGGTTGGGTGGATGGCTTCTAGAACTACACAAAAGGTAGTCTGGGCTGTTTGGGGAGGCTGAATGGCTACTAAATTTGCACAATGCGCAATCCAGACTAATTTCTGATTGTTGGGATTATGCAATGCACAATTCCAGCTAGCAATGACTGCAGGCTTAGTGACTGCATTGCGCAATTTTCTGGGTCAACAGCCATTGTCCCTCAGAATTGTACAAAGTAGGCTTGGGGAATAGCTTCTAAGTAGAAATGCACATTTCTGGAGAGGAAGGCAGAGCCTTCCCTCTCAGGACTGCGCAATGTTGTCTTGGTGAGGTAGAGTCTAGGCCAAGGCTACCCAGACCCGCTGACAAAAACATAACAAAATGATCATGCATGGAAACATTGAACGAAATATCTAGAAAACACAAAAACATGCATGTGGGTGAAGCGAGTCACCGAATCAGTGACCGTTCATGAAAATAGTTTCATGCATGCGAAAACATTGAGATAGAAACGAAAACTGAAATGGTGCTAGTACAAGCTAGTATGCATGTAAATGACATCAAGTGTTCAAAGAAATAAAGAAAACAACACTAACACAAGAGAAAACACAAAAAGCGACAAAAATGTTGAAAAAGATAAGTTGATGCCACTTACCCATGAATAGTCAAGCCAGATGTGTTGAAGAGTCCTGGATGTGTTGTGGGATGTTAGGGATCCAATATTGATATGAAATAATGAGCTCTGATGCACCGAATAAATAAGTTTGGGCTCATGACGTGCATTCCACAAATCTAGGAAAAAGTGACACTTGGAGGAAAGATTCTAAAATGATCTTTGCATGTAACCTCTAGCTGCTAAAAATATCTCCCTGAATCAAGGGATGCTTTTTTCATGTTTCCTTTTTCTATTCTGGGAAAAGCAAGCCATGCATGCAATTCAAGTTTCCTCAGTCTCGGGTGGAATTGGTCAACCCAAATGCACATGAAAGAGGCTGCTCAACTGCTAGGAGAAAATGTGCATTTCTGGATGGGAGTTGGGTGGCTGCCGAAGAGATTTGCATAATTTCTGGGAAGAGAAGCTGACTGCTACCCAGGATTGCACAATTACTGGGTTGTGTAGCCCTGTTGGGAAGAATTGTGTAATTTTCTGGATGAAGCCTGACTCGTAGAATTGCACAATGTTTTGGGGGAAGGTTGGTTGCCCTCCAGAATTGTGCAATTTCTTGAAGGAGCTACTGAACCGGTAGCTGGATCAAGTCCGGAGGAACAACCTATGAGGGGAAAGCATCAAGATCTAATAAATAGGCTGCCTTTCTGCAATAAAATCACTAAATCTTGTGTACTTGACAAAGAAAGACATGCTGCTATGAAAGGTTGGTAGGGAGGCTCCAAAACGAAGCCAAGGCAAAATTCTGGAGGGTTGTTATAACTGCTACAACACTTGGTAAAACATTAGTAGAACTCCAATTCTCTAAATGGACCTTGTTCACGAAAAAAAAGTCTAACACCTCTGGAAGTATTGTTCAGTTCTTAGTTCGTCTTGGTTTCACACTAGCATGATTGTAAGGTGTAGCATCTACCAAGATCTTGGTTAATTGACACACAGTCCAAGCCAAGGCAACACAGTTGTTTTAATTGGGGTTGAGGGGTATATTGGTGCACAAGCAATATAATAATCAGAGTCTTAGTTTCATCTCTGGTATTGCTCCGCTTCCTGTAGGCCTAGACAATACCCTGGCGGAGTCACATAGGAACACAAGCATGGATCTGCTGCTAGCAATCCTAGTTAGTACCCTAGCGGAGCTACTTTCATCACCTCTCTGCGTAGGAATCCTTTCTCTTCTTTCGTCGTATTCATTTTTCATTTTTGAAATTTTCACTTTTTTTTTTTTCATTTTCACAACTGTGCATAAAACTTATTCATTTGAGAGGCGGAAGAGGGATCCCGAATTATTGAGAGTAGAAGAGGTTGTTCCTTCAGAGAAGTGGTTTATTATATACCTCGGACGTGCCTATTAATATTTTCCCCCTCACCTTACTCTACTTGAATGAGCTGAAAAGGTTTAACCCAAAAACAACCGAGTAGAGTAGGTGACACTAGTTAGCATGCAGGCATTGTGTTTTCACCAAGGTTCACCTCGAACATTACGTATTTTCCTTCGACATATCATGGACTAAAGATAACAAGTTCGTCATATAGAGGCAGGATGATAGATAACCAAGTAGTTATAGTAGTACAAGGCCTATTGTACTTTACCTAGCTTGTTTCAAGAGTCATACATGGTTTCATGTGACACAAATCTACGAAAGAAACAAGAAAACAAAAAAACAACAAAGAAAATAAGAAGCAAAATCAAAAGAAAAAGAAAAGTGATTATGAAAACAAGAAAGCACACAAACAAACAAACAAAGCAAGAAAACATGCATGAAAGCAAACAAATTGAAAGAAAACACTACTCCTACTCCTAAACTAATGGTGCATGGGCCTCATCATGTGAAGTGATATTTCCAATGCAGCCACTGACGCATTGGTTGACCCATGTTGGTGAAGGCTTGGTCTGTGGGCAACCCAATTGTGCGAACCAACAAACAAGATAGATATAACAATGAAGACAACCACACTTCGTGTTTCAAAGTGCCCATAGGACATAAGTGAGTGCAAGTGCATGACATGTGGTTTATGGACTTGTCATGGTGTTGTGCAAATTTGCATGCAAATTTGAAGCATATGTGCCCTCTTGAATGTGACATGCAAGGAAACGAAAGAAATAAAGACAACTTGCGTCGTGCACATGTGCTTGCAATGTAAGATTCCTCCAATGCATGAGCGATACGATAATGCAGTTCGAGTGGAGGAAGCATGATCTATGTGTGAGATCGATCTTCAATTCATACAAATGAGTGATGAGGAGCCTTGGCTAATTGAACAATTTCCTGATCAGAAGTGAAACAAACCCCAGGACAACAAGGGCCTAACATAACCATTAGCTTGGGCTGAATTTCCTTGACAGTCTTGGGTGTTTTGACTTCATCATCAGATAGATCATCATAAACCAGTGGCTTCAAAAAATAAACTATGATAGAATCATGATCATGATCGAATATGGAAGAAAATGGGTCACGGTAGCCACAATTAGAAAAATCGATAATTTCATTAGCATCCTCATGATCTAGTGAATCAAATAGAGGGGTAGATGAAAAGTGAACAAATTCATCCTCTGTGTTTCTGGAAAAGGAAGATGAAAGATCAAGTGGATTTTCAATGAATAACTCATCTGCTCCATTGTCGAATGATGGAATGACATCTGATGTGTCCTGCGAGTGATCAACAATGGGTGCATTTGTGGATGAAGATACACATGTGAAATCATGGACGGTAGGTTCACCAAAGATGTTAGGAAATAATGGAGGAGGCTTGGATGGAAGGGAGTCATCCTTTGCCAAGCGTTGATGTTCAAGCTGCCAGTCATATTCTTCATGAATGATAGTGCGTGTTGGTTGTGCAACACCAACTCCATCAGTGGATTGTTCCACATTCACGAGTGTAGAGTCTAGAATGGAAGAACACAAGACAATGTCATCCGGAGGAATAGCCAAGCGTGAAGATGGAGGTTGTGGAACAAAATGCATATGACAACTCAATGGAATCACAACCAAATCTACGCGAAAATTAAGTGAAGTGATGTTGGGAGGATGTGACAACTAAATTGATGTGTGAACATGATCTCCCACATCACTCTACAGTGGTGGAGATATTTGATGAGGGGACAATGGATGATCATTTGTGACAGTGACTGTCTTCATTTGAGATTGTGCAGCTCCATCACTGAAGAATGTTGAGCGAGGCTTGATTTCAAACTTATTCTTTGGATGAGCAGATTCCTTAAAAAAATACTCGAATCAGTCCCAAAGATAGAAAAATTTCATCTGGCTCTTTGGATCTTGAAACTACAAATCACGGAAGCACTGAAAAAAATCCATGGTCAATTCATGCAGAGCCTTCCATTGTTGTAGCAGTTTTTGGTCAAGATGGTCTAGATCAAAATGATAGAAAGTGTCTTCAATGAGATCACAAAATTTCTCAAGTGATTGCATGCTATGAGCCGGTAGGCTACATGATCATCAATGTGTAGATTCGCAAAGTATGTATGAAATCTGCAAACTGGCCTATTCATTAGAACATCCATCTTCCTCATGAAGCATGGAAAGAAAGTCATGTAAGAACTCAAGCCAGGCCACTTCGCCTTCACCATCATACGTGTAAGTGGACAAGAGATCAAAGAACTCTGTCGTGATGGTGACATCTTCGTGATTTGAAAAACATCGTGGAGGGTGAAGAGTACAATAATCCATGATAGCTATACAAAGGTTCAAAACAGAATGAGAGGAAACAACTTATCATTTGGCCCTCCTTCTAGAGTCAGAAATGTTGACGGTGTTGGACCCGCCAACATGTCAGGGGATTTCCCTGGTAAGAAGTCCTAATTATACCTCAGACCGTTTGGTGTAGGAGTCTGAGCAGTGGGTTTTATGGTAATGCCTTGACCACGATTTCACATAGAGGAAAGTAAGATAGCTCTATTGGTAGCAAGGGCATGACAAATGTAGTGAGCCAAGGAAGGTGCATGAGAGGTTCTAACACATGGGGGTTGAGATGAAAGTGCCCCTTGGAAGCCTGTGATAGCACAAAGCTAAGAAGGGAACACACGAGCAAAGATGCATCACAACATGGAAGGAAAGTTAGATAGCAATATAAAGTGATGGTTAAACCAGCAACACATTTCAGAAAGATTCATACAAACATACACAGATAGCTATACATACATGCGTAAGCAAATAGACACATATATCATTTAGAGTAAACTAGATTGCGTAGAATACAATACAACATATGCATGTGTTGGATCTATTATATTAATAATTGTAAGTTCCAGTGATACAATACATCCATTTCCAACCACTAGTTATGACAATGGAACGTTACAGCCACAACCGCCTACTCCTCCAAAGAGATGTACTAGCTCTACACTATGGAGAAGCGAATGCTCGTTACAACACTGTCCAAGCTCTCTCCAAGATATTCTTAGCGGAAGCTTGGCTGACCAAAAGCCTATACAATAAGTTATGAGGGACTATTTATAGCAAAAGGTGGGGTGACCCTTGACATTCCCCTTTGTGACAGTTCATCTACCCTCATGACTCTTCATCTACTCTATGACTATTACATCCAACTATCGACACCTAAATTTACACTTGACAAGACGTTACATTACAATGTACTTGTACCCATGTGAGACAAAATGGCTTGAGCAAGCCATGCTAGACATCACTACGACTCAAGCAATTGTTGGAAGACCAACTCTTTGACATCCTCATTGTTGTTGATAGTAGCGTACTGATGCCAATATCAATAGTTTGTGATGGTATCCATGTGCTCCAAGGTGACATATTTCTAGAACCTGACTCTTACCTCCATTGCATCGAGGTACGCTACTCGTGCTCCTCTGTCCAACTCATTTGAAAGCATGTGCATCATTTTCTTCAATGCAGCCGATCCAGAAACATACTTGTACATGATGTTTGCGCTAATGGACAAGTTTGGGTTGGTGGCGATGCACATCAACTCGTCAAGGTACGAGTCAAGCTCTAATCAGACCTGTGCCTTTGTCTTCACCTAGGTGAGAGTCCCAATAGATGGGATCGCATGTGCACACACCACAACATCCATACTCTTGAATACACGTGCATGGGAAGCCTGTATGCTAGTGATGAGCTGTGGGAGCTCTTCATAGTTCTAAATATGACTCTGGATACATTCCTTCAGCTCGACTGCTCTAGACTTCATCATCTTAGGCAAGTGAAGCGAGGCTTCCTTATATCTTATCATCCATGTTTGCATGTAATCAACAGTAGCATGGACGTTCACCAAGATATGTTCTCTTATAACTGTTAGGGGGAGATTGTTGGCATTATGTTTCAAGTGTTGTCCTTGATGGCAACTCACTCAGAGGTTGGTACAGGTGCTCAGAGGTTGGTACAGGTGATGGCAACTTAATCAGAGGACATATCTCAGTACAGCAGGACAAGAAAGAGATATACGCAGGTTTATCAAGGAGAATCCGCGTATACACGCAGGTTTGATTCAGTAAAAGCGCGTACATGTGAAAAGTACCTTTGGTCCGTGGCAGTTAGTCCTTGGAAGTTGTGCCTATGGTTTTGGACCGTGGTGTCTCGACGAACGTGTTGATCCCTAGTTTCGAGGTTGATGGTATTGGTTTGTTATGGTTTTGGACCATGGTATTGAGAGAGGCCTAAACCTATATAAGGAGAAGATCATTAGGCCAAGATGGAAAAAGAGGGTGAGCATTGGGTGTCTGACGAAGTGGGAGGATCTGGTATTGCTGGTTGTCTGTTCGGGAAGTTTGGCAAGGGTCGGATCTGACAGCGGAGGCATAAGTAATCATTTCTAGATCTGTACGCGGGTTTCCTTTGGAGAAAGTGCGTATACACGCGGTTTCGGTAAAGTGCAGTAGCGTATGCATGATAAAGTTTGATATCTCAGGTTGCTGCTGATTCTGGTGGTTGTTACAGAGTTCTGGTCTCTGGTTTGGGTTCTGTGTTCTTAATGACAGGGTTTCAGTGATTCAGTATTGGGTTGTTTAATGAATTATGATGCAAGTTTAAGTTGATGATTGTATTGCAGTAATGTTTGTTTTGTACTCTTGGATCCAGTCTGAAAATTGATGAAACGTGGTCCCTGAAGATTGTAGGGTCAGCACCTACGTACTAGTAAATGGATCAGCTAGTACAAGAGCTGAGGGGGTTGTAGCTCCCTTCCAGAAGTAGTTGGAAAACGAGAGAGGGTTGTAGCCCTCTGCAGGTTGTAGCCTGCATACTGGTAAAGGACTGCACCAGTACATTGTAAAAGAAATTTCTCATTAAAGAAGAAAGAAATGAATTGCAGCAGGTGGTTTTCACCCACATTGGGTTTCCACCTTATATCATGGTGTTCATGTGTGTGGCTCTTGTGTGATGTCCTGTTTTGTTATACTGCACCTGTTTACTGTTAATATGCTTAATAATGTTCTGATGCATTCACTGAAGATTAAGCTAACTGAATTATAAGATCTTTGGGTATACGCTAGTTTCGTTAGACACAATCGCGTGTATACGCTGGTTAACTTAATTGAAGTAGCGTATATGAATCTGAGTATGAAATTGAAAAGTTTTATCTGATCTGATAATACTGATTCACCCCC
>APFE030365594.1:0-61905 GCA_000404065.3 Pinus taeda | reverse complement strand
AGATATCTCATGAATAAACCTGTTACCAATGGCAGAGTCACAAGATGGCTTTTACTTTTACAAGAATTCAATATTACTGTGTTAGATAGACCAGGGAAACAAAATACAGTAGCTGATTTCTTGTCTAGAATTCAAAATACTAATGAAGATTCTCCAGTAGAGGATAAGTTTCCAGATGAATATCTGTTTGCAGTAACTACTAAAGCTCCTTGGTATGCAGATATTGCTAACTATTTGGTTACAGGGAAGCTACCTCCACACTTATTTCCTAATGAAAAAGGAAAATTATTCAGGAGAGTTCAAATTATTCATGGATTTCTAATGAATTGTTTAAAACAGGGCTAGATTGTGTGATCAGAAGATGTGTTCGGGAAGATGAAATACCTGACATCCTCAAGGCATGTCATGATGAACCATGTGGTGGACACTTTGCTGACAAGAGGACGGCATATAAAATCCTTTATTTAGGATATTATTGGCCTTCTCTCTTCAAAGATGCAAAACAATATGTCAGAAGGTGTGACAGCTGCCAAAGAGTTGGGAGACCGACACTTTCAAATGAAATGCCATTACAGCCACAAGTACTCATCGAACCCTTTGAAAAATGGGCTTTAGGTTTCATTGGACCAATTAATCCACCATCTAGACAAAAGAAATATATATTGGTATGCACTGGTTATGTCACTAAATGGGTAGAAGCCAAGGCATTGCCTTCTGCCACTGAAAATTCAGTTGTTCAATTTCTTTTTGAGGATATTTTTACTCGTTTTGGTGTTCCAAGAGAAATTTTGACAGATCAGGGAAGTCAATTCACATCTAACTTGATGGAGAAGCTGATGGAAGAATACAAAATCAAGCACAGAAAATCTACTCCTTACCATCCTCAAGCAAATGGCCAAGTGGAATCTACAAACAAAGTTCTTGAGAGCATCATCACCAAAACTGTTCATCTCCACAGAAGAGATTGGGCAGAAAGGCTTCCTGAAGCCTTATGGGCCTACAAAACTACATGGAGGAACACAACAGGACATTCTCCCTATGAACTTGTTTGTGGGAAAGAAGTCCTGCTCCACATTGAGTTTCAAGTCAAGACCTTCAAGATGGCAGTCCAGTTGGGGATGAATGTATCAGAACCCCAAAAGCATAGAATGGAGCAGCTGAATGAGCTAGATGAGATCAGACAAGATCTAATTCTAAGGACTGATCTAGTTCAATATCAAAGAGCTAAGTGGCATGACAGATATATTAAAGAAAGAAAGTTTCAAGAGGGAGATTGGGCTTTACTATTTGATTCCAAGTTTAAAGACTTCAAAGGAAAGTTTCAGACTCATTGGCTTGGGCCATATGAGATTGTTAAAGTCTTTAACAATGGAGTAGTAAGAATCAAGACCATTGATGAATTTCAGATTCCTATTATTGTGAATGGCCACCGATTGAAAATTTATCATAAGCCACTTTCCAAAGAGGAGTTTGTCAAAATGTTCCAAGAGAATTCTGCAATAAGGCTCGTGGAGAAGAATCCTTCTCCCACATCAGCCTAATCTTTGTTTCTTTTAGTTTTGGAAAAAAAAAAAGAGAAAAAAAGAAAAGATGTGTATAAGCCTGAAAACCAATCATGGATTGGTAGTCTTATACAGAAAATATAGAGTGAAAATCAGGGACACCTGACACTATATTTTCCAAAAAAAAATCTCCTTTTCTTTCCATTTTCAGTTCATCTCACTTACCCATTTCATTTCACCTCCATCTCATTCTCATCTCCATTTCACTTGATTCCACTCCATTTTCACTTCATTCTCATTCCATCATTAAAAGTCCCCCTTTAAGACTATTTTCATTCAGTTGGTTTTCCTCTAGTTATCTTTGTACAGTTCAGGGGGTGCTGTCTCAGTTTCCACAGCTGGGAACCGTTTCCGCAGCCAGAACCAGTTTCCGCAGCCAGAAACGATTTCTGCAGCCAGCATCACTCTATTTTCAAAAATACAATCAACTGTTAATGCCAAAATCATGAAATGCAGGTGTAATCGAGCTAAAGACATGGGGCATCTCCAAGATATCAAAGAAGAGCAACTGGTTAGAAACCTTGAGCAAGAATTGACAAAGTTTCCAAAGGTATGTCAAAAATCTTTATCAAATAACAATTCAAGTCATAATTACGTATAGTTATTAAACCATAACCGGTTCTCCTATGTGAAATGATTTGATATATTAGCCCACTATCATTCTTATTTCGCGATATCACTCCACACACCTCACATTCATTTCCCTAACGGTCTTATGATTACTCCGAGTTCAAACTCAAGAATGGCTGCACTTCTATTTATTACCTGTACTCTTAATACATGACCTATTGTGTTATGGCTCTTCCCAGCCGTAATTCCCGCAGCCATCTGTTGAGATGTGTAAAATCTCATACGCAGTCATCCGTCTCGAAAGAATCCTACCATTACTCCACTCGCTTACATTCACATTTCATTTTTACCACTTCTCACCCACTGTTCCTCCTGTAATTCGGGTATTTCTCTATTTCCAACTGCAGTCACTACAGTTGCTCTAAACCTCGATTGCAGCCACTACAGTCATCCTAAACCCCGACTGTAGCCACTACAGTCTATCTTAAACCCTGTAACAGAGCTATTTTTCCCTAACCCTCACACGCAGAAGAACTCTCAGTGGGATTTAAAACAAAGGATGGGAAAACTGCTGAGAGCCGAGCCGGAAGGACCTAAATACTTGGAGGGATATCCTCAAGTTAAGGAATTGCTGAAGAAAGTCAGATGGCTACGATTTATCCAGAAGTTTAAAGGGTATAACAAGGAGGTGACCAAAACTTTTGCAAGGTCCTTTAATGGACAAACAGTGGAGGTTGGAGACTTGAAATTCACAGTGACCGAGGCCACAGTAGCAGCTGCCACGGGCCTACCTCAAGAAGGTGAAAGGTGGTTTAAAAATAGAAGTGTGGACGATCAAATATGGAGAACCATGCAACAAAACCAAGGTATGGATACCATTGTATTTACAAGAGGCATCCCTGTTCATGTATTAAAAAAGGAATGGTCTAGTCTACTATTAGTCATCGAGAAATTTATCACGTGTGAAGGTCGTTTTGGCTCTATGTATATGTATCATGTTAGGCTGATGATGAATTTCATAGATGGTCACACTCTTAATTTGCCTCATTTTCTGCTATCAAGTTTGAAAAATATGAGTTTTACAGTTCAAAAACATGTAGGCAATATTGAACCTCATCTTTACCATCATGGGCTCATAAAAATTCTTATTGAGGATTAGTTGAAGAAAACTAAGGATACATGGGAACAATTCCTTACAAGAAACTACTTCTAAGAGCCGTCTGAGGCCTCTGGAAGTAGTCCACCAAAAGTTCCAAGGAAAAGTAGGAGGAAAGAGAAAAATATTGTAGTCCAAGACTCCCCTACAATAGAAATTCAAGAAACTGTCCAAACAGAAGAAGAAGACCGAGTTAAAAGTAAGAAGCAGAAGAAAGAAAAAGGCAAAAGAACCATTCAAGAGATCTATCCATCCCCTAAGCAATCCATAGAAGAAGATTATCAGCCTCTATCAGAAAGACTAATAGATCTTCAAGCTGCTACCACAGCCAAGAAAAAGCAAAAAGGAAAACAGAGTGCACAAAAGAAAAGTATTAGTTCATCCTTGAGAAGGAGCTCTAGGCTAAAAGGGAAGTGGAAGAAAACAAAAGAAAAACAGTCTCACTTTATTTATTTAAGTGAAGAGGAACTTGAAAAATCTCCAGCCCAGCAAAGCCTTGAGTCAAGTCCTCCAAGTGAGGAAATCCCTTTTCGGCCAGAAAGAGAGAGCAATCCTCCTCCACCAGATTTTGAGTTTAGGTTGAGAAAGACACTTGAGGTAGATCCTAGTCAGCAAGAGGTATATAACTACCTGGAATCCTTAGAACAATCAACTGTAGGACCAAGTACCTCTCTACCACTTGATGCACAAGTTCAGTCTTTGAAACAGGAAGTATTTGAGCTAGAAGTCCTAAATAGACATATCATACAGGAAAATGAAGCACTTAAAGAGCAGAGTAAGGTAGACAAGATTGTCCATGATAACACTATGCTTCATTTAGGATTGTGGCAAAAGAAAAATAGAAGACTGAAGAAGAAATGCAAAAAGTTAAGCAGAGCATTGATTAACCTCAAGTTCAAATGTCTAGTTAGAAAGCCAAGGATGATGATGATGATAGCATCAAAGAAGAAGAAAAGAGGGCTAGATGTCCTTCCAGAAGCCTCAAAACATGTGGATTAGAGGGAAATAACTCAATTTTGGTTGCATGAGGACATGCAACACCTTCATAGTGGGGGTATGTTGAGCCTCAAACCTGCACCTTCCTATACACCCTCTCAGCCTTCTTTTTCCACTTACTTCATCCACCCAGTTGTTAAATCATTGAATTATAGTCTAAAAAGAACTTTTTATATGGTTTTCTGATTATGCTTATGGCTGTTGTTTGGTTTAGTTTTTTTGTTCATGCAGCTACGGAAACTTGTCAGTTTCCGCAGACAGCACAGGTTTCCGCAGCCAGCACAGGATTCCACAGCTATTTTGTTAAAAGCTGTGCTACAGGTGTCCTATGAAGAAATGAGCTACATGGGCAAGCTCCAGGTGGTGGATACATGGAACGTGTCCCTTCAAATCAGCCAAATCATCCATGGAAGGTCACGGTCAACGAAGGTCAAACACAAAGCCAACCAAAGAGTTCAGCGGTGACACGTCTCTGTTTTGAGCACGTGAACGTTACGTGGCATAGTCCTCAGCTTACGAAGACACCATCACACCTGGAGATCATTCCCAAAACCTGAATCCAACAACTACCACTTCAGAGATTTAATAGACACGATGACAATTACACTAGATCTCGGCTGAAGGGATCTACGTGTCTTTAGCAACACAGTTAATAGCGTAGCAGTTAGTTAGCTAGTTTTAGCATTTTGGCATTATAAATAACGCGTCGATGAACGCTGTAAAAGAGCTTTTTTTGGGATATGTGAATTCTGAACTGTTTGTATATGTGAATTCTGAACTGCTAGTTATCACCCCACTGTTTTTATATATGTTGTTGTTTTAATACATGAGAAGACTTTTCTGAGTTTATTCGTGTGACTATTCGTTGACTGGCTGAAGTGGCAGAGGGCCCTTGTGCGCTGAAGCCTTGTAAAGTTTCCATTTAGTTTTATTATGTTTTTGTTTTTATCATTAGCTTGTACATAATATATTGTTTGATGTTTCTGCTATTTATATTTTCACCTCTGTTTTCCTATAGCTGTCAACTGATCAGTGCTTTTCTGTAGGTTTTCTTAGGCAGCCCGGGCAAATTTTCATCTTTTTGATAACTATTGGCATATGAGATCATCTTGTCCTTCCTGCTAACTTTTATTTTCTGAAGTTTAATTTTAGCACTGTCTTTTCCAAGTTGTGATTTGCTTATTTATTTTTCTGTTATTTAGATATCATACTGCTCACCAGTTTATGGTTTCTTTCTATAGTCAAGTGACTCTATTAGCAAGAAATCAGAATATTACTAACTTTAGTGTGATTTAGTTATCATATTGCTTAAACTTATTCATGGTTGCTTCCCTCAAGGTAGATTGAGCTGAAGGGTAAAGGACTAGAAGAGTTCAAGTAGTGTGACTAGTTTCTTTTATGCAATTTAATTTCTTGCCATTTAGATATCATATTGCTTGACTTGTTCATGATTGCTTCCCATAAGGTAGATTGAGCTGAAGGGTAAAGGATATGAAGAGTATAAGTAATGTGAATTAGTTGCTTTGCATTAGTTTGAGTTGCTTTTACTTTCTTTTTATTCAGCAGCAAGGATACTGGGCCATTGTCATTAGTTCACTGTTTGATGCATTTATTTCCTCTTAAGAATTGATTTCATTTTAGTTGTTTTAAAGATTTCTTTTGAGCACTTTCAAGTTTGAGAAAATCACTGTAGAAATCATCATCATCTACACTCCATACTTCACTTTCATCCTCGCCATCATACATTAGGAAAAGATAAATCCAAAAACAAACTAAAAAAACTCAAAAACGACAAAAGACTAAGGAAATGGTTATCTAGTACATATAGTACACTTCACTTCGTCAGTTTACGAACCCCGGATTGACATTTTAATTAGCAATTTAGATCACACTAAATTGACCAAACACTAGCCTCCACAATATCATGCTCAACAATATAATACAATGTGGCAAAATCAACCTCCCTTCTCAAATTGGTCACAACAACCATTTCCTCCATCATCACCATGGCTGAATCAGGCAAGCCAATATAATTGGCCAAATTTTCCCTACGCCCCACCATATTGGCAAAATAATGCATATCCAGCACAATGGTCCCCTCCCACTTCGCAGAGTCAAGCCTGGCAGACAAATTGGAAAATACCAAGGAACCATTCCACTCCCTCAACCTACACTACCAACACTACAACAAAATCCCCAGTCCAATTTAAGACTGCAACTCCCAGCCCAACCCAACCCAAATCCAAATAACAGACTAGTACAATCTGTTCAAATAATTGAAACACTAGAGCTAAAAACCGATCTAAGGGAGTGCAATGACCTTCCATTAAGGTTTGGGTGCATTATAGAGACCGAGGGAGATAAAAATGTTCAAGTTGAAAATCAGTTACCCGCAGAACAACCACTATAAGAAAAAGATGTGGTCAGAAAGCAGAGTGTTGACCTGTTGCACAAAAATTGTCACTTTGACTTTCTGCAATCAATATGAGTCTATCACCACTCATACATACCTCCTTTGCAAGTCTTAAACCTCAACTTTGCATATCAAGCTTTGAAAATGAGAGAAAGTCCTTAAAAATCTCTAAAACTCTGGTTTCACACTTTCTCTTGGCATTACCTGCGGTACCGCACTCATTGGTCATGTTCCCTGTGCACCTAACTGCTCTGTATCTGGATTGATGGGTACAAAACACTGTAAAAGTTAAAAAGGCACAAGTTTATTCTTAAAAACTCACTTTGAGTCAATTCTGGAAGTTTCTATAGGGAACTTTGCGCTGGCAAGTTCGCTCCTTGAGGGTTCATGCATCCCATTCCTTAAGGAGCTAACCCCTTGATGTGAGGAGCTTATCCCCTTGAAGGAGGACTCTATCCCTTCAATGGTGGACTTGTAACCTTCTTCCCTTGCACTATAAAATGAAGCTTTGGGCTGGTTACTTGAGAGGTTGAAAGCTGAATATTTTTTAGGGTAAATGCTGCTGGAACTTAGTCTTCCTAATTGAGATTTTGAGAGGAAAGATCACATACCTTTTGATCCCATTTGGGAGAGAGTGAGGCTTGTCAAAGTAGAGGAGATTCCTGCTTGGACCTTGGGAAGAGCTTGTACAGCATCAAGGCACCAAGGTTGTAAAGTTCTTCTTTCTCAAAGTTAATACAATAAAGTTTATTTTTCTCAATAAGTTGTGTTTAATGGTTTATTTCATAGACTCCTTGATCACTATGATGAACATGATTTATTATATTAGCTATGCAGGTGTTCTTTGATGTTTTCTTGTTTGTGTTTGCAGGTTATTAAAAAGGAAACTCTTTGAAGCTGTTGGAGCAAGGCTGCCACAAACTAGCGTTGGACTTAAGGTAGGGTCTAAAACACCTCTTAGTTTTTATTGATGAATCGTAATATGTTTAGAGAAAAGTAGATTTTCTTGTCCTATTTGTTACTAGATATCAATTGATACTAGGGAGATCGGTCTTGTCCACAAGAACGATTTATCCACTTAACAAATTGGCGACTCCACTGGGGACGAGATTTGATTGTTTAATTTTCCTTTATCTTTGATTCGAGAAACTTGATTTTTTGTTTTTGGTTTTTACTTGATGTGTGTGGGATTGGGTAGTTTGTCAGCCCTGGATTGATTTTTTAGTTTTTAGAAATTTTTACGAGGACCATGCCTTTTGTTTGAGTTACAGTGCAGACCTATCCGCACTATTAGTTTACTACACAGAGCAGTACCGCACCTAGTTTCACTGGGGCCTACGGACCCTGTCCAAATTTTTAAAAATCTTAAAGTCTTTTCGTCCAGTTTAGTTTAGGTTCTTTTTGTTGCTTTTATCCTCTACCCAGATCTACATATATCCTATAAACAGTCTCTCACAAGTAAGTTCCATTAGTGTTGTGTTTTGGACGAATTTCTAGAAGTTTTTGCATGCTTGGTTTGGTCTTCACTCAGTCTTTGTAGCGACTTGAAGCTTAGAAGCCTAAAAGACCTTAGATCACCCTGGAATTTTTTGTCTTCTTGATAAGTCTGGCTAGTTTGTGAGATCTTCCTTTGGTGAGAAATAGATTTTGTTTCTCTTTGCAAAACTTTGAATGAACTTGGTCATAAGTTGTGGATTTCATTTTTTATTAAGAAAACATAGCTGCGTGTGTTTGATTGATTTGGTTCTTCTAAACGAATTAATCCTTAGTTTGCTGAATAATTAAGTAAAAACATCCTCAAAAAGATTTGAAGCTTTTAGTTCAATTAGTTTTAAGAAGTTAGATCTCAATATTAGATTTTTCATAGTTTTGAGTGTGTTTTCTCGAAATTCTAGTTTCTCTTTGAAAAAATTGTTTTTTCTAGTTTTGAGTGTTGAAACAAAAAGGGATTTATTTCGTGAGCATAATTAGTAGCTTCATTTGAGTGTATTGAAAAGACAAAAAAAAAAATCTTTTCGTTTGTATGTTGAAGGAAAGTTTTATTTTTCAAGAAATTTCATTCTCAACTCTTCCTTTAGCAAGAGATTCATTGAAAAAGAAAAGAATTGTTTATCATCTTAGGTGCATTGTTTAGCTTTTTGGAGTCAAGTCTTCACACCACAAAGTTTCATCTCCATACCTTTTGACTTAAGAAATAACCAATAAAATTAACGCTTAATTAAAAGTCATCTAGCAATCTTTTTATTTTTAGGGCTCTTATTCACCAACATAGCTCAAGCTAGTATCTTGGAGTAGGGAGTAATTAACTCTCCAAGAAAGTTAAAACGAACAAGTAGTCGATCTTGCGGTAGGAAAAAATTCCAATTGTTACATGTATGCTTTGGGAAGCTCCTCTTAAAGGAGTCAAAATGAGATCATATCTGAACCAGTGAGGTAATAAATCCTTCCTCATTGGGAACGATAGCAGATATTCACGTATTAAAAACGGTAAACCTAAGATTAACCATTGTCAAGGAGCCTGGGGCACTTGTTGGTAAACCTTGGATTGTGTCAAGGAACCTTCAAGGGGATTGAGCTTTTTTACTCTGCCCTTGTGTGCGTATCGGATCGTAGACTATTCCCCTAGGTATATTTTGTTTCCGTTGGTAACCTTAGTGGCCATAATCTATAGGATTCTTTCCTAAGGTGACGGTGGAGGAAAGATCCCACTGTACCTAGAGCAGACGTCAACTAGACTCACTTGGACTCTTTGGGGGGTTATCTTCACTCGAGACAGTTTTGTGGAGAAACTTGTGCCAGACTATTTCATTAAGTAGGTTCTCGGGGTAATTGTTCCAACTGCCATTCTGTATTGAATTCTGTGAGGTTGGATTTCATCACCAACTAGTGTTTTCGATATGGAAAAATACTGTTTGTGTGTGGTTTGAACTCTTAGATTGTTAGGTGTGTGATTCAATTGTTTGGTTCTTTAGAGACTTTAGGTTTTTTTCTTGATATTTTCTTTGTTTTCATGTGAAGTAATTAATTAATTAATCGTGGCTGAATTACCATGACAATCCCGTAGACTTCGAGGGCAGCCTCCCAAATATACAACAAGTCAACTTGAAGGGCTAAGAGCTCTTGTCATAGCTAGTGAAAGTAGAGTTGGGTCACCAGAGGCCGGAGAATCATCTTTGGTTATTCACCTTGATTATCAAGTTCCAGCAATAGAGTATATTTCTGAACCAATTTTAGTTTCTGAAGTTACTGGTAGTATTTCTCCTACTAGTGAATTCATTGTGGAACCTGAAATTTCTAAACCTGAAACTGAACCTATTGCTACTCCAAGCTCAGGATTTGCTTCTCCAGTTTCTAGTGGTCTTGGTTCACCCAGGGTAGGAAGTGTTGTTACCTAGAATCTTCTGTCTGGACTCATTTCCATTGAAGAACTCGTTACTCCGGACGAAGATATAACTCCCCTTGAAGATCAACCGAGTATAGAACTTAGGGAGCGTGAATCTATCTTTTAGAGTCCTTTTCAAAGTGATGCTTGGTACATATCTTTGACGAATTTTTTAGAAAATATGGGTCTCTCTGCTTCACCACCTCATATTCATTTTCATCCAACGCCCAGAGGTTATTATCCTCCATCGAATATGTCAAACCAGTCATCCATGTTTTCCCAAGATCCAGAATTTTTTTTATATGGCGGTCCTTCTGTTCTGTCTGGGTATCAGTCAATTTCTAGTACTTTTTCAGGAGCATCTCCTCAACCCATCAAACATGGGGTATCAATTGGTCATAACAGAACTCCACCGTCGAGTGTAGAAGAAATTCTTATGATCTCTGGTGCTATTCCAAATTCGCAACCTCAAGGTAGTCAGATTCCGCCTGTGGGGAAACCTCAAGGTAATCAGTTTACGCTTAAGGGAAACCTCAGGGTAGTCAAATACCACCTGGGGGGTAACCTTAGGATAGTCAAATTCCGCCTGGGGGGCAACCTCAAGGTCATTACATACCTCAGGGACAGTACATGCCTCAAGGTCAACCCTAGACTCAATATATGCCTCAAGGTCAACCTTAGACTCAGTATATGCCTCAAGGTCAACCCCAATATCAATATATACCTCAAGGTAAACCCTAGTTTCGGTACGTGCCTCAAGGTTATCAATCTCAATGTCAGTACCAATCTCAAGGTTTCCAACCACCTTCTAGTCAACCATTTGTTCAAGGAACTAGAAATGCACCTTTCAATTATTAGTCCTACACTCAACCTGGTTATGGTCCTCAATATGCTCAACCTGTTATGGGTCCTTACCCCGAAATGAATATAGTATGGGATCCATCTCAAACTCAACAGACTTTGCAACCCAATGTGCAGTTGTCATCTCAAACTAGACAACCTATGGTTTCTGGTTCAACCCAGCAACCCATCAAGCCTACTATTCAAACTTCTACACCTGGTGTAGCTCATCAGTCTGGGCCTAGTTCGCCTCGAACTGTGCCTCAATCGACTGCTGGAACTACTGTAGCTTCTGTTCAACCTACCCCACCTACTTCTAGAGTATCGACAGCTCTGGTTTCTAATGTTCCTGTATCAACTCCTCAGACCTCTTTACCCCATTCTGGACCTACAATCCAGACTTCGGTTCAGATGCCTGTAAGACAACCTGGTCCAAGTACAATTGTCACAAGTCAACCTCAATTTACTTATCAACCATACCGGGGACAGTATCAATATGATCCTGCTGTACAAAGCCCAATTTATCGGTATCAACCGTACCCTGGGTATACATATCAATAACCTCAATCTCAACAACCCCAGTTTGGTCTGGTTAATCCTGGTTTTCCTGGAGGATATACTATTCCAAATGCAAATCCAATTCCAGGTTATCCTGGGTATCCTCCTCCTGGAGCTGGTCTTGTGACCCAAGGTTTTCGAGACCTTAACCGTCAGTTACCATTCATTGTAACTTTGGATTTAGCTGACTTGTCATGCCTTATGAATGATCCAATTTATTATCTTTCGTACTGGCCGCCAATGCCTAATAAGTTGCCCAGTGATATTCCCAAGTTTGAGGGTAAACCAGGAGAGGATCTGTCAAATCATGTGATGACTTATCACGTCTGGTGTGCATCAAATTCCATTATAGATGATTCAATTCACTTACATCTTTTTCAACACACTCTAATTGGTCTTGAAGCTAAGTGATACATAGAGTTTCCACAAAGCTCTTTTTATAATTTTAGTCAATTAGCTTCTTCATTCTTAACTCATTTTCAGTTGCCTGTCAGATATGACAATGGCACGAAATTATTAACTTCATTAAAACAATCAACGTCTACATATATTTCAGACCATATTCATGAATGGCGACATCGACGACGTTTAGTGAAAGTTTTTATTCCGAATCAAATTTTGGCAGAATGGTTTGTTAAATCATTATTACCTAAAATCACTAAGGATGTAGCTAAGGTAGGAGTAGTTACTGAGGAGAAAGTAATTTCTCAAGCTCAATACCTTGACCTCGTTTATACGCAGTCGGGTACTTTAGACGAAAAAATCCCCGATCTTCCCAAACAAAATCAAATAAAAACAACTCATTCAGGGTCTCATGCCGCTGATGGTATGATTGGTATAGTTAATACCGAAAGTAAGAAGAAATCTGCAAATAATTCTTCTCCTATTATAACTTTACTAGACTCCCCGACAGGAGAAGCTTCCGCTGAAGTTCCTGCCGATATTCATGTTGTAGAATCTTCTACGGCCAAATCAAAATCTTGCGGTAAAAAGAAAGGGAAGAAGAAAAATAAACAAATTGCAAAAGAGAAACTAGAAAAATTTGAATCTACTAATGAGAAATGTAAACCTCGCTATCCTTGTCTCATCTATGATGAGGAGCATTTTACAAGAGATTGTCCACATTGAGCTGAGGTTTCAAAGATTGTCAAAGGTTCTCAAACCCCTGCTGTCTTGAAGGATCCTTTTCTTAGTCAAGATAGTAAGATGATAGGTTCTTCCTCAAATGCCTCAAAAGAACCAATTATGATGATGTCCCATGTCATGATTGCGACACGATCGCAAGATTATGGAAGTAAGAATCCTGTAAGTGGTAAGGAACCAGAATTTTCTAGTTCAAACCCATCAACTTCAACTCCTCTCGGTTTTGATCCGCTACAGATCGAGAAACCTAATCCAGACTTAGTAATCAAACCGCCTGCTAAAGGTATACTTCGGAAGTCAAATTTCAATCCACATGCGAGAGCTACTAAGAACTATAACATTGTTAAAGATTTAGCTATATCCCCTTCAGCAATGGCGGCTTTGGAGGTGCTGTAATCATGTCCAACACAACGTAAATTGCTTTTGTCTGCTGTAGGAGTTGTTGATGTTCAAGATTCCAACCTTATAATATTCGATTTAGAAAATAGTACACCTCGCTTACCTCATCAAATGGATTTCCAGATCCCAGTGTTAGCCAAAAACAGGCCTTGCTTTCGGACTGTGATTGATGAGGGAGCTTCAATGTGTATTATGTCGATTTCGTGTTGGAAATCACTTGGTTCTCCGACACTTAACCAATCCCCAACGATTTTGAAGCCTTTTGACAGCCAAGGGTTTCATCCTTATGGCATTCTATAGGATTTACCTATAGGGGTAGAAGGCAAAACTGTTAATCTAGATGTGGAAGTGGTTGATGCCCTTCTATATTACAACCTTCTTTTGGGTCGTAGTTTGTCTTACGCTATGACTGCTATTATTTCATCGGTCTTTCGGCTTATTAAATTCCCCAATAATGGAAAGATCATTACAATAGATCAGTTGAATTATTTTTCATCTGACCTAGCCTCTTCTGAGAGTATCCAACATGTCAATAAAACAGTTATACCTTATAAGGATGTTGGGGTGGGATTAGTTAAAGATTCTAGTTTACTATGAACTTTTTCTTTTCCTCCTCCTAACATATCATCTTCGTTTGCAACAATTCACATGATTTCATCAAATGCTATTGCTTTTGATGATCCTTGGATCGTACCTTCCAATTCCGAGGTGGACTCATTTGCTGATGCTATTCCCTTGAGTCCCTTTGAAGTTGCATATCAGGCAGTACAGGCGTTTTCCAACTCTAGTTCAACCAAAATTGATCCAATGAATGTGGTTCATGGGGAGTCACTTTCAATCTCAACCTTAGATTCAACGATCTTTTCTGAACCTGTTCATACTGATGAGCAGATTCGTGAACTTTTATCTGTTGATGATTTACCATGGGAAGATCTTCATCATCGATCTTCATTTTTACCTGAGATTGATCATTTTGAAAATGATTTCTCATCTATTTTTACCACCGATTATGTCAAGGAATCGCAAAATCCATTGCAACATCCTGATTCTGAGTTGAATTTGGGAAACCTTTCTTGAACGATTCCTATTGACATTTCAGTGAAACCCATAATTATTGAAAACATTCATATAAGTGCTTCTTGTATGGATGAGGAAATCCAAACTTATAAAGCCCTATTTCAAGAATTCTGTGATGTGTTTGCTTGGTCATACGAAGAAATTCCAGGAATCAATACATCAATTGTTGTCCATGAAATCAAAACTTGCCCAGATGCTAAACCCGTCCGGCAACGTTTGCATCAAATACATCCAAGAAAAGATGCTGCTATTAAAGTTGAAGTTGAGAAATTACTCCGAGCAGGTTTCATATATCCAATTCCTTTAACAGATTGGGTATCGAATATTGTTCATGTTAACAAAAAGCAAGGAATGATAAGAATATGTAGTGATTATAGGGATATTAATCGAGTTTGTCTGAAAGACAATTATCCAACTCCCTATATTGATCAAATAATTGATGATTGTGTCGACAATGAAATGTTTTCCTTTATGGATGGATTTTCGGGTTACAATCAAATTAACATACTCCGTGTTGATCAACCAAAAACGGCTTTCATTTGTCCATGGGGGACCTTTGCTTATTGCAAATTACCTTTTGGGTTGAAGAATGCTGAAGCAATTTTTCAAAGGACTATGTCTTACGCATTTCACGACATCAAGCACATTGTGCAGCCTTATCTCAATGATTTACCTATGCATTCATTACGTAGAGCCGATCATCTCACTGATTTACGAGCCATTTTTATGACATGTAGGCATTATCGAATTAGGTTGAATCCATAAAAATGTGGTTTTTGTATAGAAATGGGTTGCTTACTGGGATTTGTTGTTTCAAAATCCGGCATTCGTGTCAATCCTTTGAAGGTTGAAGCCATTGTTAAATTACTTCTACCTTTGACTCTTCGCCAACTCCAAAGTTTGCAGGGGAAAGAAATTTTTTTCCGTCGATTCATTCCTAACTATGCCAAGATAACAAAAGGTTTTGCCAGGTTGTTGAAATAGAACACTCCATTCTTTTAGGATGAGATAGCTCAGAAATCATTTGATGCACTTAAACACGCATTGACCCATGCACCGTTATTGCATCCTCCCAACTACAACCAGGACTGCTTTTTATACCTCGCCACTTCTCATTCCACCATTGGAATGGTTTTAGTTTAGGAAGATGAATTCAATGTTGAACATGTGATTTACTGTCTTAGTCGAACTTTGAATTAGACTGAGCTAAAGTATTCGCATGTGGAGAAATTGGCTCTAGCAGCTAATCAAGCTGTCTAGCGATTTCGTCACTACATTATACTATGCAAAACTACAGTACTTTCTGACTGTAACCCTATGACATATATTTTGACTAAACAATTTCTAGGTGGCAAGTATTCCAAATGGATAGTTATCCTGCAGGAATTTGACCTGCAATTTGAAAAATCCAAGTAAAAAAAGTCTTTGGTTTTTGCGGAATTAATGTGTGACTTCCCGCGTGCTGACACCGAAACTGTGGTAGAAGAATCCCTTGTGGATGAATCTTTGTTTCTTATCAGTACTCTTGATCCATGGTATGGGGATATAATTTTCTATCTCCAAACCCAATCTTTTCAGCCTGAAATATCATAATCTCAGCAAAGGAAAATACGTTTCCAATCCCAACAGTATAGAATTATTGGAGATATACTCTATCATCGTGGAGTGGATTCTGTTTTCCGTCGTTGTTTAACTCATGAGGAATTTGAAAACGTTCTGAATGACTGTCACTCTGGAGCGTGTGGCGGTCATATGTCTGGGTATGCCACAACCCAAAAGATATTGCATGCTGGTTATTTCTAGCCATCCTTATTTAAAGATTGTATCAATGCAGTCCAGAAATGCCACAATTGCCAATTTTTTGATCGAAAGATGCGTGCTCCACCTTCTCCTCTCCACCCTATAATTGTCATTGGTCCTTTCACAAAGTTGGGTATCGATTTTATTACATGTAACCCTCACTCAGCCTGGGGGCATGCGTATATCATCCTTGCGGTAGATTATTTTACCAAGTGGGTCGAGATGATGCCTACATTTTCGGCAGATGGCAAAATTACTACTATTTTCTTTTTCAATCATATAATTGCTAGGTTTGGTGTTCCTCAAGCAATTATCAATGATCATGGGAGCCATTTCCAAAACATCATGATGACTGAGCTAGCATATCAACTTGGCCTACGTCGTGATAGCTCTACTCCATATTACCCACAGGCTAATGGTCTGGTTGAGGCAATCAACAAAGTTCTAGTCACCATGATCTGACAAATCATTGGTGTTCATCGGTCGAATTGGCATAACATGTTATTTTTAGCGCTTTGGGCGTACCAAACCTCAGTCAAAACATCAACATGTTTCAATCCTTTTCAGCTTGTTTATGGGTTGGAAGCAGTGTTACCCATTGAATGCGAAATTCCATCATTGCAAATAGCCATAATTACTCCCGGCCACTTCTGAAGAGGAAAAACATTTGTTGTACTTATCTCAATTAGATGAGAATCGACGTGATGCTGCATTAGCAATCAAGACTCACGCAAAACAGATAAAAGCTTAGTACAATCGTAATGTTACACCTCGTAATTTTTCGGAAGGAGACCTTGTTTTGTTATATGATTAAGCAAACGATAAGCTAGGGCTGGAAAATTCGTACCCATGTGGCACAGTCCTTTTGTCGTTAAGCATAAGCTAGCTAAAGGGGCCTATGAATTAGTAGATTTTGACGGTGTCCCTTAGGTAGACCCAGAAATGGGCTTTATCTGAAAATATATTATGCTTAGAGTTTGGTTTGGAGATTCTTGTTAGAATAGATTTCTTTCTAGTTGGTGTGTTTTAGATTAGAAAGTGTACTTAGTTTAGAGAGTGTGTTATCGTTATTCCTACTTATCTTGGTTTTACTCTTGATATTACAGATGTTGACGTCTTCTCAAACATACATTGGTTTTGCTGATGGTGCTTTTCGTAGTACATGGAATGTTTCTTCCGCAGCTTGGGTTATCTATTCACCCTCTGACGAGTTAGTCTCTATGCATGGGGTAAGCCTTGGTCAAACAACAAATAATATTGCAGAATATAGTGCGGTGATTGAATTATTATCTGAATCCATCTCATTTGGGATTCAGAGTTTGATTGTAAGGTTAGATTCTGAACTCGTTGTATTACAACTTAACAGGGTTTATGCCATTAGGAATCCAGTATTATTAAGATTATTTTTGAGAGTTCGTCTCTTGGAACGTGAATTTGACTACATTGAATATCAACATATTCCAAGATATTTAAACACATTAGCAGTTGCAATTACTTCTCAAATGTTAAATAGACATTTGCAATAATCAAGACAACAAATTTAAAAGCATTCCATAAACATGTTATACAAGATAGCCAATAATAGTGATATATCATCTCATAGGAGTGTGTCAAATATACATCGCCTTCGATCATAGGTTGAAAAACACCTTATGATCGGCAAAAAATGATAGCACAAAAAGATATAAATGTCATATTAAATCTACAAAGGCAATCATCCTATCCTTGATGATCATCACGATAAGAAACCACTACTCGGGCTACCCTAAAAAGGAACCTCCTAAAAGGTCCTGGGACCCCAATCACATAGCGCTGAAGCCTAAGAGGAATATCATCTATATTAGTATTTGGGATATCTACTGCCAAGAGCTCTACATGATTTTCCAATTCGGCCAAGGTCTCTGCTGATTGGTCCTGTGGGGCCGGTGCCACAGCAGCAGGGTGTCTTCTCTCATAGGGCGGGAGAGTGGCTGGTCGTCGTGGACCCACATCTGCATTTAAAAGTTTTACTATCAGTTTTTGGACGATTTAAAAAAAAATAGTTTAAAATTTAGGAAACGTTGAAAATAATTTTATCTATATCATCCCATTGCTCTCCTGGTGGAAGAGCGATGTCTAGATCACCACGATAATCCATCCCAGTATATGGAAAATCTCGTATCACAAAAAGGTTGTTTCCCAACCAATGAAAATACTCAGGTGGGAATCGAACAACCTCAGTCCCCTCCTCGAGATGACGAGCCATGACTGCAGCCCAGCATATATTCCTAGGATCTCGGGGAAGTCCAGCCTCAATGGTAAGTTGTTGTGGAACCAACATAGGTACCCTCTCTAGGCCAAAGCTCACAACTAAGTAACCATATCCAAAGTTCTTTAGTTGTCCATACTTTTCCCTAGTCAGTTGGCCTTTCACATTGGCCAACACAGCATCGCACTAGTTGAAGATGGTGCCTTGGAAGTAGTCTATTGCCATGTGCATTTGGGAACCGGTAGCTAGATGCAATGCTGCGCTCCCGTACATTCTGGTGACAGTAAATGTGATCACTTTAAGTTCAGGGTGGGAGATGGCCTTAACATCTATCCATTTGTCCGTAGTTTGGACATTGCAAAACTCTAGTCGGAGACTAGCGACAGACTGGCCACCTGGCCTAGACCCGAATAGAGATAATCCTTCACCTCTCTTGGGAAAGCTAGTCAGAAAATAAATGTCCTCTGGCTCGATTTCAAGTCGGTGGCCACCAATGATAAAACACTGGTCCTGCGTGCTCCACCTATTTACCAGCCATTGTAGAAAGTCTACCTGTGCCCTCATGCCAGGTATGGCCCAAAATTTCAAGAGTACACATGCTCTTAAAGCCTGTATTGAAGGTGGATGGAGTAATGCGCCTTGATCCACATCTTCATGTTCTCTTTCCCGCCAAACAAGCATCTTGTGTATCTGCATTGTAAAATAAGCAGATTAGAATATTGTAATTTCAAAACATTTGGGCGGAAATGAGAAAATATAGGGTTTCAAAATGCGTTTCGCGGGGTCCACACCCGCTGGGTTAGGGACAGTGCGTAGGTTCGCACTCGTACTTAAGGGCAGGTGCGAGACCCCAACTTTTTCTTATGTACGAAAAAGTCGGGGTTCACAGGGTACACGTGGTACACATGCACAACCACCGCGAGCAATTTTTAACCAAAGTTTTCCTTAAAAAATGAATTTTAAAGCCCTAAAAATGAAAATGAAACGGATGAAATGCAAGTCAGGGATGATGTGGATTACCTGAAGAGGACGGTTCTCGATTCTAGCAGTCGGATTTTCCGCAATCTTCACAGGAAGTTTTCTTACCAAAAGCTCTTACTTTTTACTCTAAAGTCAAATGATAAAAATGAATTTGCAAAAGCCCTTTTCATAAGATTTTTTGAATAAATGAGTTTTTAATTTGTTTATTTTTTACTTTAAAAACATCACTTTTGATGCATTTTTATCAATTTTAAACAGATATGAGTAATGTTTGCAATTTTTGTGTAGAATATTGGGTTTTCAGGGAGAATTGATCATTTTCAACACAAAACATAGGAGTCCTCTTTAAGCTCTTTTTTGACTCGTAAAATATGAAAAGATTGCCAAGTTTTTCTTTTTAAACTTGTTAAAACGAAATTAAAAGGACGGTCCACTTACAACTCTTTTATGACCATATAAACATGAAAATATTACCGAACTTTTGTCGTTTCAAGTTCGATATTGGTAATAAAATGGCGTGTTTTCGATCGCTTTTCTACTTTTTCAGATTGAAGACACTAATTATGAAAAGTACTCCTTGATCATAATGGTCAAGCAGTTCTCTCAAGTATTATTTTATACTTTTTCGGGCTTGGGAGACACAAATTTACGAAAAAGGACAACCATGAAGTTTTCTTAAGTTTTTATTTTGACTCCGTAAAATTGAGAAACACCAAGTTTCTCCTATACTGGACTTGTTAACATTTAACAGTAAAGGACCTATTCAATTTCAAACAGGAATGGACCACTCCTTCTTAGGGTTCGAATCTTAAACTAAGTTGGACTCATCCGAAGGATGAGCTTATAATCAAGCAAATGTTATCCTCCTCAAGCTTGTCAAAAATAAAGAGGTACTTGCCAGAAATGGTGGGGGAAAGAGAGAAAAATGAACCTGATTGTTATAATTTGTGTTTAGAAAAGTAGTTAACCACTCTTGAACATGACACTTTTTGTTCACCTGGGTTGGGAAATCCTTTGCCTAACAGTTAATCGAACCTTATTGAAAGTCTTCAACCGGTTTCTGGGTATTAGCTTTGGGTCAATTGTCACCAAACCATATGTAGTGTCATTATGTGTTCAAGAGGTCAGTTCAAATAAACCATTCATTTGTAAAATATCTGTCATCCATCTTGACCATCCCTGAGTTAGTCCTTGCCAAATATATTTCTTCAAAACTTGATCTATGATTTCGTGTTGTGGGCTTATCTACGACGGATCACTTTCTATCGACTCCAACTCATTATCTAGAAAGATGACCTAGAAATCATTAATACCTTGGAATCTGCATGCCTCAATGCCGGGTTTCTCGCCTTTGACAATAGGTTGCATCATTGACCTTCGATCAAAGGATTCTGTGACGTGTTCGACATCGACTCATTCATTCACATTTCATGGATTGTATTGAGTACTTTGAGGGCCATTGACATTACTGGTGGTTTCTCTCACACTTGTTAATGGTTTACATCATTGACCGGTAATCAAGTGGTTTCTACCATGTTCGACTTCGACACATTCATTCACATGGATAGAATCGTACTAGTTCGGGAAGTACAAAATGAAGACCCTAGATCTAGTTTCCACCATCCAGGCTGTGAGGAATTTTGTTATTCATTATAGAGTGGAATATTCATAAATAGATGGCTGCGCCCATACTGTGTCTGCATATGTCTATACTTGTGATGTATTACAAAATCATTCCTGTATCAGAGCAGTTTATATAGTTTCTAGTCAGTTTTGATCTGAGTATGGGAATTCCTACCTCAACGATGATATGATCATATACATATTTTGCATTGAATGTTTTTACAAGTTCTGACCAGGGTATCCATCGGAAGATCGTTGAAATGATAAAGCACTCCACTCTTCTTAGATGACAAAAAACCGTCCTCATCTATTACAGACTTCACACTTTAGCGGGCAATCTGTTGCACAAAAATTGTCACTTTGACTTTCTGCAATCAATATGAGTCTATCACCACTCATGCATACCTCCTTTGCAAGTCTTAAACCTCATCTCTGCATATCAAGCTTTCAAAATGAGAGAAAGTCCTTAAAAATATCTAAAACTCTGGTTTCACACTTTCTCTTGGCATTACCTGTGGTACTGCCTCATTGGTCATGTCCCCTGTGCACCTGACTGCTCTGTATCTGCATTTATGGGTGTGAACCCCTGTAAAAGTTAAAAAGGTACAAGTTTATTCTTAAAAATTCACTCTGAGTCAATTATGGAAGTTTCTAGAGGGAATCTTGCGCTAGAAATTTCGCTCCTTGAGGGTTCATGCATCCCATTCCTTAAGGAGCTAACCCCTTGATGTGAGGAGCTTATCCCCTTGAAGGAGGACTCTATCCCTTCAATGGTGGACCTGTAACATCCTTCCCTTGCACTATAAAATGAAGCTTTAGGCTGGTTACTTGAGAGGCTGAAAGCTGAATATTTTTTAGGGTAAATACTGTTGGAACTTAGTCTTCCTAATTGAGCTTTTGAGAGGAAAGATCACATACCTTTTGATCTCATTTGGGAGAGACTGAGGCTTGTCAAAGTAGAGGAGATTCCTACCTGGACCCTGGGAAGAGCTTGTACAGCATCAAGGCACCAAGGTTGTAAAGTTCTTCTTTCTCAAAGTTAATACAATCAAGTTTAGTTTTCTCAGTAAGCTGTGTTTAATGGTTTATTTCATAGACTCCTTGATCACTATCATGAACATGATTTATTATATTAGCTATGCAGGTGTTCTATGATGTGTGATTGTTTGTGTTTGCAGGTTATTAAAAAGGAAACTCTTTGAAGCTATTGGAGCAAGGCTGCCACAAACTAGTGTTGGACTTAAGGTAGGGTCTAAAACACCTCTTAGTTTTTATTGATGAATTGTAATATGTATAGAGAAAAGTAGATTTGCTTGTCCTGTTTGTTACTAGATATCAATTGATACTAGGGAGATCGATCTTGTCCACAAGAATGATTTATACACTTAACATGACCAAGAAACCACATCTCCTCCCACATTCCCAGAACGATTAATTATACCGCATCCTATAGAACATCCTGACTTTGATATTCTAGGAGAACTTAAGAATTTGTACATAAAAATTCCACTCCTCCAAGCCATCCAAGATATCCCAATATATGAAAATACCATCAAAGAGCTATGTATAAAAAAACCAAGGAGGAGAATAACAAATAACCCAACAGCCCAAGTATTTGGCACCTTATCTGACCTATTATCAGGAGGGAAACACCTGTCAAATATGAAGACCCAGGAAATCCAATAGTAACAGTGCAAATCAATGGAAAAACCTTTTCAAATGCCTTAGTTGGTTTAGGGGCTGCAATTAGTATCTTAACAACAACCACTTGTCAAAAACTAGGCATTACATCAGTATAAATAACTTCCACTTTATTAGAATTGGCTAACCGATCAGTGGTTAGGCCGAAAGGCACACTACATGATATCATGGTATCCATTGATTCCTAGGAATATCCTACCAACCTTTTGATAATAAACCCCAAAAACTGACTTGATGGGCTCCTGTTAATTTTAGGCAAACCTTGGCTTACAACCACTGATGCTTACATTGGTTGTCGGCAAGGTAGTATGAACATAACTAGAGGCAGTAATATCAAGAATCTAGCCCTATACCCTCCAGCCCAGCCAAGTGTAACAATAATAAAAACTAACAAACATCCTGTATCATACCTTACCGAAAATATTAGATCCCCATTAACTATAGAAGATGCCCTCAATTTCAAAGATCAAACAGAGGATGATGTTATTAACAACTTTATTAACCAATCTAAAGCTAGATCCCACATACAATGTCACATGATAGAGGTGCCATTTGATAATGAATTAGAAGAAGATACTCTTAAAGAAACTCATGATCATGTACCCACTTTTTCAAATAGAAATACTTTAGAGATTAAGCTGGGAAAAACTTTAAACATCAATAATAACCTGACTCCTGAACAAGAAGAGAAGCTGATCCAACTACTGAGAAAATACAAGGAAGCACTTGCATGGGATTATTTGGACATGAAGGGAATCAATCCCCAGTTATGTACACACCATATTTATATAGAAAAGGATGCAAGACCTGTTCGCCAACCCCAAAGAAGACTTAACCCTCATTTAAAAGACATTGTGAAAGCTGAACTACAAAAAAATTTAGATTCAAAATTTAGTTATCCTATCTCCAATAGAAAATGGGTCTCTCCACTTGTAGTAGCACCAAAGAAGAATGGAAAGTGGAGGATTTGTGTAGATTACAAAGAATTAAATAAAGCAACATAGAAAGACCATTTTCCCCTTCCATTCATTGACCAGGTATTAGATACATTAGCAGGAAAGAAATTCTTTTCTTTCTTGGATGGCTTCAGTGGATACAATCAGATTCAAATTGCACGTGAAGACCAAGACAAAACTACTTTTACCTATCCTTGGGGAACGTTTGCCTACAGAGTTTTACCCTCTGGCCTATGTAATGCCCCTACCACATTTCAAAGGGCTATCCTCAGCATCTTTTTAGATTTAATAAATGAAGGGCTCGAAGTATACATGGAGGATTTCACACCATACATAGATGATTTCGACCCAGCACTAGACACATTGGAAAAGGTGCTGCAACGATGTATTGCCACTAGGCTCTGCCTGAGCCATGAAAAATGTTATATGATGATGACTGAAGGACTCATCCTAGGTCATTATATCTCAGCAGCTAGAATACAGGTAGATCCAGCCAAAATTCAAATAATTTTGTTAATACCTACTCCTACCACATAGATAGAGGTACGTAGTTTTCATGGATTTTTTGGTTATTATAGGAGATTTATAGAACATTTTTCTCAAATAGTTGCACCTCTATACGCACTAATGAAGAATTTTGATTTTGTTTGGATAGATAAATGTGACCGTGCTTTTGAGGATCCGAAAAAGCTTGTGTCAACAAACCCAATGCTTAGAGGTCCAAATTGGGACCTGCCATTTCAAATTTCATCAGATGCTTCAGACACAGTTTTTGGAGCAGTCCTAGGGCAAGAAGACAAAAAACCATATGCAATTTATTATATTAGCAAGAATTTCTCTCCTGCTGAGTTAAACTATATTGTTACTGAAAAAGAAGTTTGAGCTATAATACATGCTGTAAATAAATTAGGCATTATATCTATGGATATTCTATTGTTTTATATACAGATCACTCTGCCATAAAATATTTAGCAAATAAACCAATTACAAATGGTAGAGTAACAAGATGGTTGATTTTATTGCAGGAATTTGACATCATAATAAAAGATCAACCTGGGAAAGAAAATCCTGTAGCTGACTTTCCCTCACGAATGCCAAAGCCAATGGATGCAGCAACAGTCGAAGATCAATTTCCAGATGAAAATTTGTTCACTGTTACTGTCAAATCACCTTGGTATGTTGATGTTGCCAATTATTTAGCAATAGGAAAATTACCAAAACATCTAACCCCCAATGAATGAAAGCAGATCGTGCAGCGTAGTACCCAATTTTCATGGATTAGGGGCTACCTATTTCATATAGGGGCAGATATGCACATCAGAAGATGCATCCATGAAGATGAAACATTTGACATTCTGAAATCTTGTCATGATGGACTGTGTGGCGGACATTTCGCAGATCGAAGAACTGGTCACAAAGTTCTGCAAACAGGGTATTACTGGTCCACAATCTTCAAAGATGCAAAGAAATTTGTTCAAGCTTGTGATAGTTGCCAAAGAGCAGGACGCCCTGGACAGTCTAACAAAATGCCCTTGAACCCACAGCTAGTCATTGAACCATTCGAGTGTTGGGCACTTGATTTTGTTGGTCTGATCAATCCATCATCAAACCAGAAAACATATATTTTGGTAGCAACGGAATATGTGACCAAATGGATTGAAGCAGAGGCATTGCCAAGAGCTACAGAGGTTTTTATCATTCATTTCCTATTACAGATATTTGTGTGATATGGCCTCCCAAGAGACATAATCACGGATGGGGGACCACAATTTACTGGTAAAAAAATTGTTGCAACACTAAAGAACTATCATATTCAGCATAAAATTACCACTCCATACCACCCACATGCAAATGGCCAAGTAGAGAGCATGAATAAAGTAATAGAAGCAATAATAACAAAAACCATTGCATCACACAGAGACTATTGGGCTACAATATTGCTGGAAGCCTTGTGGGCATATAGAACAACATGGAAAACACTATCAGTTATTCACCATATCAACTAGTATTTGGAAAGGAACCCATCTTTCCAATAGAATTCAAAATAGAAAACTTGAGAACAACACAAGAAGTCGGTCTAGATTTAAATGAGGCCCAAATTAATAGACTACAACAAATCAACGAGCTGGATGAAATCAAGCTCTTCGCTCTTCAACATACCACATTAATCCAACAACAGAGAGCAAAATGGCATGATGCCCTCATAAAAAAGAAAGTCTTCTGCGAAGGAGAATGGGCGCTCCTATATGATTCTCGGTTTTAGGATTTTACAGGGAAACTTGAGACTCGCTGATTGGGACCATATGAAATCCAGAAGGTCCATGATAATGACACCATCACTTTAACCACCATTGACAGATCTAGACACACCTTTAAAGCAAATGGCCACCGAGTTCGATCGTACTGCAAACCACTTACTCAGGAATCCTTCTACTAGCAACTCCAGGAAGACTCCAACATGCAGATTCTGGCTGAGGAAGAGAACTCTTCCTCACCTTTGGTGCACTAAGTGATTTGATTGCTTTTAAATTTTGTACATAATTCTTTTTTTTTGCTTATGTAAATTACTTTCTGTACAAATTTCTACATTTCTGCAATTTTTGCATTTTGCTGTTCCTTTCAGAAGGAACAACATTTTCACCATTTTGCTATTTCTTTTCAAAAGAACAACACTTCTGCATTTTGTTGTTCCTTTCGGAAGGAACAACATTTTCACCACTTTGTTGTTCCTTTTCGAAGGAACAACACTTTTGCACTGTTTTGTTGTTCCTTTCCGAAGGAACAACACTTTTGCATTATGTTGCTCCTTTCCGAAGGAACAACATTTTCACCTTTTTGCTATTCCTTTCCGAAGGAACAACACTTTTAGGTTTTGATGTTTCTTTCTGAAGGAACAACACTTCTGCATTTTTGTTGTTCCTTTCCGGAGGAACAACATATCCACATTTATGTTGTTCCTTTCCAGAGGAACAATACTTTCATTTTTCTGTTGTTCCTTTCTGAAGGAACAACACTTTCGTTTTCTACTGTTCCTTTCTGAAGGAACAACACTTTCATTTTCTGCTATTCCTTTCCGAAGGAACAACACTTTCGTTTTTTGATGTTCCTTTCTGAAGGAACATCACTTTCATTTTTTGTTGTTCCTTTTCGAAGGAACAACATTTTCACATTTTTTTGTTTGCACTTGCTTTCTTTGCTGTTCCTATTAAGGAACAACTAGTGTTCCTTTCAAGGAACAACAGTTTCAAGCATGCTTTTTTTGTCATTTTTGCTTGCAGTTTTTGTGTGCAAATATTCTTTTGCTCTAACATCAATTGTTCCATCTTGAGAACAACATTTTTGGAGTGCATTTTTCTTCTTTTTTGTGTATTTTTTGTGATTAATGGTAATTTAAGGCAACAACTATATATGCATGCAAGAACACAAAAACTATAGGATACTGAAATCAACAAATCGCATCAAAATCGTCATCTTTAAAAGAAATTGCTTTGAATTGATAAGAGAAAAGAGAGCAGGACAAAACTATTTATCACTTTGTTGTTATTATTTTACTAATACCAATATGATTGATTATTTTTATCATGATGGTTCTTTCTAAATCCCCATAATTCTCGTTGATCATTATTATTGAATAAGAATAAGGGCATATTTTTCTCTATTGAGATGTTTAGACTTATTCCACCATCCCTACTCTTAAGGAGTGTTGAACCACCCTCTATCTATAAATAGGAAAAGTGTTATATAAAACAAAAAAACAAAAAATATTTGTCTATATGATTACTAACATGATTTGTCATCAAGAGCTAACCTACCATGATCATAAGGAAGAAAGTGAAGTGGCATTCCCACTATGGCCACCACACCAAGGATATGATCCAAAAGTCACATCAGAAAGATAAAAAGTCCTTGGAATAGGAGGTCTCATCACGAGCTGGCCTACCCACCTTTCACTCCTTCCTGGTGAATGGAATTGTGATTCATCTGGTCACCAAGCTAGCACAATGGCCTCCATTTTGACATTGCATGGAACTTTCCTAAGCATAAACAAAGGATTATGGTTCCAAGGGTGAAATAAACAACTCTGTCAAGGTTATGGACACCTGTGGGAAATAGAGCTCTATTGATGGTATTGAAGTCATATTTCTTATACACTAATAGTAACTATAAAACCATTCTTCTTATATATTTATAAGCAGTTCAAATGAGATTATGTATATAACCCTTTCGAACCGTTGATACATGAAAATCATTTACAAATCAATTATGACGATAAAATTCGATAATGACCGCATAAGAACTTTTATTTATGACAACTGTCCTATCCTCCATTTCTCGCATCATATCAAGACATTTCCATATTTATTAATGATTCTATCATATGCCTTGATTTTGGTAATCTACTCATTTTTGTAAACATGGTATATCTCTATATGTTGTTCCTTTATTACTTTGTACTATGGCAGTTCAACACGCTGCTCCTTTATTTGATGGCCAAGGAAGGCCTATCGCATTGCAGGGGGGCGCAGGTGATCTCCATAATTCGCTGGCATACGTGTCAGCTCATCATTTTGAAGAATTATGACTCAGGAATAGCAATACTTAATTGTATTTTGTTTCCCAATATGCATGGTTTGCTATTCTGAAGCCATTTCCATGTTTTGCTCTGCAAAAATTAGCAGTAAGTTAGAAATTTGAACAACTTGTTATTATGTCATCTTCTCCGTGTTTTCTTAACAGTGAGCTAAAAATTTGAACAGCCTATTGTTCCATTGTTGGCTTTGTGTTTTTTACAGTGTGCTAAGTATGAATAAGATGGGAGGAAGATCAATTTGCAGTAATCCACCGATGTTGATGGTCTCCGATGCTACATGAGAAATCATAGCAAGGGCAAGATGGATAGCTTATCTTAACTATCTACAACAATGCAATGAGACGGTCGCAATTGAGTTTCTGCAGAACTTGCAAGAACATCATTCTATGGTGAGAGGGAGACAGATAGCAGTCACTGATGACATAATTGTATAAGTTTTGAGACTGCCAGCCACTAGACCTGTGTGGACTCTGGAAAAGGTGAGACTGCGAGACACCATGATCATCTTCCAGGATGAAGCGCAAAACCTTACTGTAAAAGGGAAAGGAGTTTTGCCAGAAGCTTTGGGAGAGCCATGGGCAGAATTGGAAAGAATTATCTAGAGCTACATCACTTGTGATGGCAAGAAAGATGTGGTAAGACCATGCCATCTCAAACTTTTAGCCATGTTAAAGCAAAAATGTGCTGTGAATTTGCCTGCGTTTTTAAATTCTTTATTACATGATGTTTCCCGAAGCATGAAGAAATATTTCCATGTAGAGTCAGTAGTAAGACACCATGGGTTAATACGACTGATAATCAGCTACAGTCTTTCCCAACAGCAGAGCAGTTGGGAAGAACTAATTTTCACGATAGACGAACATATTGCCAGTACATCGATCAGATTACTGAAATGAAGAAAATATGTTAGATTGGCAAGGATCAGAGGAATGCTGGGAAATTCCTAGGGAAACATTAGTCAACCAGTGGAAATACATGATTCAAGAGATGAGCAACCCCCACAATTGGAAGGTGGGGAGAACAAAAAAGAATTGGAGGAAAATGATGAAGGAGAACCGGAGGAGGAGACTAAGCAATCTGGTCAGGAAGAAGGAGAGGAAACATAACAACATAGTGAAAGTCCATTACAAAACCCACTGTAGGAAGATGAATTGGCCCAAATTCTAGCCAATATGGGCGAATATGTCCAACCTCATAGCTCACTCAACCGCCATACTGAAGAAGGACCCGAGGAGCACTCTGCTCATGATAAAAGTGCATTCGAGGAACTGTGTGATGAGGAGGAAGAAGAAGAGGATCACTCTGCTCATGATAAGGGTGTATCTAGGGAGAAGAGTGATGAGGATGAGGGAGAGGAACAATCTGTTCCTAGTTAGAATACACCCAAAGAATTCCTTGATGAAGAGGAGGTAGAAGAAGAAGTTGCCCAGGAGATATTTGAACACTAAAGAAGCACATCAGGAAGAAAATAAGGAAATTGGCCAAGATGAAAGTACAATACTTAAGGTACAAAGCCTAAGCCTAAGTAAACGAATGACTATTCCTTCCAATAAAATAGAGGAAATTAAAAGATTGTGAAAGGAATAGTAGAGATTGCTTAATGTAATTAAGCAACTTCGACAACAGAAAAGAGTCTTGAAAATGGGGAAGAAATCAAAAGGAACCTTTGTGGTAAAGCGTGCAACCACCCAGGAAAAACCCCTTAAGAAAAATACCAAGAAGACTCAAGTCCAACCTGTCATTAAGAATCGAAAGGAACAACATCTGGTTGTTGCACATGTAGAAGTACAAACAGATAATGTATCGGCCTATCATAAGGAAATCTAGACAGAGGCACTGTCCTCTAGCGAGAAGGAAACTCAAACCATAAAGACAAGATGTCATAATAAGGAGATCCAAGTAGATCTCTAGCCCAAGATTATCATGTTGGATAATGACCTGAGGATAGTAACTCTGTGAAAAGATTTGGCACAAGCCCAACAAACAATAGAGAAACTTACATAGCAGACTGTTCCTCAAGAAAAATACGAGAAATTACAATAGTAGCTGAAGAACATTAACGCATCAAAAAGCCAGACCTTTGAAGGATGGCGAAAGGCAGAAGAAAGAGTAAAAAAGGTAACCCATAGACTAGACATAGTCATCAAACAAATGGATACCTTATGTTCTCTATGTATTGACGTTCTAGCGTGTAGGGAGCCTACTAGAAACTATGCTTTGTTTTTAATGGAAAGATATTTACAATTGAAAATTAAAGTTGTCAAGGCAGGAGTACCTATAGAGATAAAAACCATTGATGACTTCATAAACTGTTGTAAGCATTACGGGGTGAAAGTTCAGCGATTGTTATGTGAATTTTATTTGCACAATCTTGTATTAGATGGAGAAACAGAGTAGGACCCTAGGCCTTTTGAGGGTGAGGTCCAATTGCAGACATTTATTTCTTTTGGTGTTAATCAAATAAAGTGGCTTAAAGCCTACAATGTCTTTCAAAGACAGGAAAATGATTAGATCTATGGGTGAGGGGTGAACCTAGAGACCCACTGCAACTATGGAATAAACATAGGAGCCTAATGAGAACTCAGGGAGTGATCGAGGCATTGGGACCTATTCACACAACAGTCATCTGGAAAGGGGTATAATATTTCTTTACCATCAAAGACCTTGCCATAGCAGTTGCCAAATTCTGATACCAGACTTCTAATCGGAATATCCAAAATAGAGAACCATTCAATTATGAGAATTTTAAGCTAGTTGTTGATCGCTTGGGTATCTATCATGACCTCATTTTGAGAGAAGGCCCATCTTGGCTAGGCTGTAGGTTCTGAAGTCCAGTGATTTGGCATCATGCACCAGGATATAGAGCCTTATCTGAAATGCCTGAAGGTCAGACAAGGCATATTTTTGAATTCTTGGCTAGGCATCATGGTTGTAGACCACCTACTGAAAACCCGTCTCCAGCGTATTCCCTACTTCCTTGCATCTCAGTTACAATGTTTTCATGAGGGCATGAAAAAGGGTAAGCAGGGGGGTGTGTTGAGAATTAGAGAAGGTATGTAATTGTCACTTATTTCGTTATCTTTTCCTTTAATTCATAACTTCTTTACATTATGAAATGGGCATATGGTGAAAGATTATGATAAAGTTTAGAAGAATTTGTGAGTAACGTAAAATGACTAATTATTACTTTTTCTATGTAGAAAAGGAAGAAAATGGAAGATTGACATTCTAAAGGAAAAGACAAGATGAAATCAACTGTTCCTTTGACAGGGAACCGCATCCAAACAAGGCAATCCAGATCGGAGCACATAAGCCAGGAAAAGGAAGAGGAGATACAAAATCGGCACAAGGGAGCAAAGAGATAACTGAGAAATAATGATATGGTATTTCCACCTGACTGCTATAAAAAGGGACAACGTTGCTAGCTCAAGGGGCAGATTATGGTTGTTTTATGAAATTCACTATTGTAACTTAAACTTTGATCATCGACTCTCTTTATAGAGCGATTACTGTAACTCTGTTTTGATGATTAATACATAAACTCTATTGTTGTTCCGTCTTTGATTCTAGAGTAATCACAGCAGTGCGTCCTTGGAGGCAAAGGGCCTAGCCCTGGTGGATCACTTGCTTCCTGTATCATTATTTTCCAATTCCAAGTCATGTGTGGTTTGATTTCTCTTATTTAATTTGTTCAGTAATCTGTTGTTCCTTATTATTCATGTATTGGCTCTATTATATTTCACTCATATTTGAATAGTAAGGCTATACTCTACAACTGACAACGTTATGCTATTCATTCTGAATTTATATCGCATTTCTGTTCCTTTACAAATTGATATTATTATATAACATTGTTGTTCCTTATAGATTACCATTACTATTCGTTTACAGAGTAATAGTGTTGTGTATTTATAAATCGGTACTATTGTCTATTTATCTACGGTTTACCTCCAAGTGTGATTGTTGTTGATTGGGATTGCTATTTCATGGTAACTACAATTGTTGTTTCTTCAGAACCATGGTTAACATTTGTTATGCCGAAACTCAGATTACTGCTTCCTTCAGTATAGATGCGTTGTGTGTAATATTCGATTTAGTTTGTTGTGTGTTTACATTTGATTTAGGTTGTTGTTCTATATTTCATAACTCACTTTAGTCTGCTGTTCCATTTTCGGTTTGCTATTCAAATCGTTTCTGAGGTAAAGGTTGTTTCTTAAAGATTCATTGTTCAATCCTTTTAAGTAGATTAGTTTTTGTTCCCTTTCCTATTATTTGAGTTATCATTTCAAGTAATTGCTTTGGTGTGAAGAGAATGATCTGAAACTGTAGTGAACATTGATGATTGTTGTGCAGTTCCTAGATTGATGATCTTCTCCTTGATTGCTTTTCGATTGCATCAGTTTACAAAGGGAAGAGTTATCATTATTTCACCCTTGATTGATGAAGTGTTGTAGTTTCTTAAATGAATGATTTAGTTACAAGCATTTCAACTTCTTGTCATTACAATTAGAGTTTGTTTCCAACATTTAGTTACTTCTACAAAAGGACTATAATACTAGCATTACTCTTGACAAGTGACCACCTCAGACTAAGTGCACTCTTTGAGATAACAAATCATACCTGGATTGATAATTAATGTAGGGTAAATAGAGGTGAAAAAGTTCCTTTTTATTGCTCAACAATCAGTAGGCCACGATGAGAAAAACTGTCGAAGTTATGAATTTTTGATGGACCGAACACCTACCGACAGGATGTAGATCGAGGCGCGAGGTCAGGATCCATCCGCATCCATAGCACGTGATGGATTCCAAGGATGTGGACAAGGATGAGGAGGAATGGGACCCGGGCGAGGGCATGGACAGTTAATCTGCTACAATTGTGGAGGCCCTGGGCACTACGTGCGTGATTGTACGAATCCAACCAGAACATGTTATCTGTATTGCTATCAATTTGACCATGAAGCAGTAGATTGTCCAATGCTAATCACACAGATGCACGAGAAAGGGGTACTATGGCCTCCTCCGACATAAAATATCTAAATGATGAGGTCAGAACCGCGCGAAGAAGACCCTAACATGAACATGTTACACAGAAGTGGTGTAACCATAGGGGAAAATAAGGGAAAGCAACTCGAGGGTGATACATGGGTCCGCAAGGCTCCTATAAAGGAACCTGAGTTTGAAGTGGAGCACGCAAAGGAAAAATTTATGGAAGCTAAAAAGAGCTTCACAAAGGCCTATACTTCAGGTAGTAAGGATCAAACAGAGCTGGGAATGGATCCTTCCATGCTTACTACCTTTTTAGAGACATGCATGAAGCTGTTACGCGACAATAAGGAAGTTAAAGAACTACAAGAGCTAATCACTAGGTGCACAGGACCGGGTGAACCATGTGTAGTCCAAAAATTAGGAAGGCATGCATTGCGCACCAGGAGGGAAATGAGATTGATGGCATATATTGGCAAGTATGAAATGGATAAGGTGATCTTAGAATTGGGTTCAGGTGCAAATGTGTTACCAAAACAAACATGTCAATGCATGGGCAAGCCCACATTACAGTGGTCTCCTATTCAATTACAGATGGCAAAGCAGCAAAATATTTTTCCCATGGGAAGATGGCAAGGGGTAACAGTGGATATCGAAGGTGCGAGCACGCAGATGGACTTTGAGGTAATAGGGATTGTGGATGACAGTAACCCTTACCCCGCGTTGCTAGGAATAGATTGGGCCATGGATATGAATGGAGTCATCAACCTAAAAGAATGGAAGACGATATTCGAGAAAAAGTCCCTACATGTAGTAGTTTCGTTGGATCCAGTCGAAGGAGCACACTACATTGAACCTGTGCGCCAAGATGACAACAACGATGAGCTAGATTGCATTTATCAGATAATGGCGCAGACGAGGAGCGGGTGAACCCGACTGAAGATGGGAGAATTTCATGGGAGCATGAGAGTTCCTATACTTCAGATTCAGATGAAGAAATAGAACGCTGGTAGAACTAGTTGCATGAACTCACAATGCTGAATTGTAACATGATGATTCGATCACTACAACGTGTAACAACCGAATTAAGGGAAACACTAGTAGATGATGGGGTACCAAGAATGAATGGATCCTTAGACAAAGTTGAAAGTACCGTATCCAAAAGGAAATAGTGCAGTTCGCTCTAATGGGTGTTGCGCGCGACACCCACACGATGGGGGAATATACATCAGAAGAATATCGGAAATTGGCACGAATGTAGAAGATGGATGCGCTTACAATTTGGAAAACCCCAACTAAGGAAAATTGGTGGGAAAAGGCAAAACAACTTGCAAGCACACTAGATGTATATAGAACGGACTATTCTAGTGTGCAGCAGTATTACAATAGCAGGCCCAAACAGGACACATTGGAGGAAGAACAGGATCACACTACCAAGTGCGAGGGGGGGATCATTCGCTAAGATACACAAAGTCATGAATAAGGATCTGAGGATACAATGTAGAAAGGGGAACCTACACACTGTAGTGGTTAGATGGGCATATACAGTGCTATTCAAGAACCTGGCCACGAAGTCGAGTCCGAGGCTACAGAATGGTATAGGAACTGAGGTCCTTGAAGAACCTCCATAGAGGGTTGTGGATGTACCAATGTTGGTAAAGAGAATAGCATGTGAAATCCAGACTGAAGAAATCATAAGACCCTGCGAAGACGAGTATGAAGGGATTCAGAAAGCTATTCGGCAAGGGAATGCGCAACTTTGCAAACTGGAAAGGAACAGGATACTACTTTGAATGAAGAATATGATGCTAGACGCAGAGATTAAATAGTTGGAAAATGAACTAAAGGATGACTTTCTGAATGAAAAACCTGGAAAGTCGCAGCTAGATACGTGCAAACCTAAGGATGAACTGGAGGAGTATGACTGCGAGGTAATTGATCAAATGTCATGGTTAAGGCAACACCTCATTCTCGAGGGGAATCAAGAGAGTGCACCACATCAAGCAGTGTGAGTAGTAGCAACAATAGAGACTGTGTCACAGGTTGCTTGCCAAGACGTCATAGTGGTGCACCAAGGGGGTCAACCACCTGACTAGCTAAAGAGGAGATTGTCTTAGTGCTCCAGAAAGTTGAAAGATAGTGCGGGACTATATGTTGAAAAATGTGCAACAAGAAATGCTAAATTTAGAATGTGCTAAAAATAGACCTCCTAAAAATAGCATGTCTAAAAATAGCAATTTGGCCAGTTAGGTCATTGGCCACATTGGGTGAGAGGTGAAACTGCTAAAAATAGAAAGTTCTAAAAATAGAATTTCTGGGTCCCTTCCTATTTATAGCAGTCCCTAGTCTATTTATAGGAAGTAAAATTAATTTTGGTCTTAACAACAGTTGGAAATATTAATTAATTAATTCAGTTGGGTTAATTAGTTAAGGAAATTCGAATTTGAAGTCTTTGTGAGCATGCACATGAGCTGCCCCACTAATTGAGGAATTTATCCTTAATTTCCTCCACTGATTGAGGGAATAAGTATGAGTTCTATAATGAGAGAATTAGTTGACTCAGTTCTAACTAGTCATGTCCAATTAGATTATTTTCACAAGCTGTTAAAATAATAAAATATAGTTTGTTAATGCTTGCGTGCATGTGACAGCTATTATTTTAGATAACTGAGAATTCACTCATGGATAATTGTTGCATGTCAGTTCTGTCAGAGACCTAGTTGAAATCAAATGTGGGACAGTGTACTATCAGATACTTGGATATTTCTAGTAAGTATTCCTTGCATGGACAAGGATCTATTATAGGAGATTGGAGGACTTGTGGCCTATATATTGAGGCCTAGGTAGTCCATGATTTTCATCTTCTGATTACAGAGAGAGCAAGATAGCTATTGAGCTGATTCTTTTTGTATGTTGTTGAGGATCTCCACTTGATTGATAATACAATGTTGGGGTTTTATGCTGGTGCTTTCCCCAGTGATATATTCTTTGTTATGTGTAATTGGTTCCTTCTTATCAGTTATATGTGTTCTTATTGATGTTGCTCATGGTTGATTAAGCTTCCGCTAAATTGTTTGTAGAAGTAGATAAAGTGTTTTGGTTTAGTACATTGCATTACCAGTTGATCTACAAGTGGGAAATTTCTACATGGTATTAGAGCTAGCTAATTTGTAGAAAAAGTTCTACATGGTATTAGAGCTAGCTGATGTGTAGGAAAAATTATACAAAATTCTACATAGTATCGGAGCACAGGTGATCATGCAAGAACAATATACTAGCAAGAGAAATTCGAACTTTATTATTTGGGATATAGATCTCAAGTTCTTATCACATCTATTTCATCGATGGTGTTATATGGTTTGAGGCTTGAGTATGCCCTTGATGGCAGCTCAAACTATATAGCTTGGAAGGATCGCATGGAGGCAGTTATGGAAGATAATGGTCTTAAGGATTTCATTGATCATGAAATCACTAAGCCTACTGACAAGACTGAGCAGGTGGAATGGAGGAAGTGTGTGGCTAGAGCTAGGAGAATTCTCTTGGAAGGAGTGCGAGATCACATTGTCTCGAGCATCCATGGGAAGGAGAATCCGCATGAAATGTGGAAAACATTAAAAGATCTATATCATAATAGTAGTGATCAGAGGAATCTGGCACTGAAGGACAAACTTCAAAAGATCAAGTGTGAAAGGGATGAGACAATCTCTATGTATCTAACCAAGCTCATCACATGCAGGGATGAGCTTGCAAGTGTAGGGGTCATGACATCAAATGAGGATATGGTGAGTCTAGCACTCCTTGGCCTTCCTAAGAGCTGGCATAGATACCAGGACTCGGTGAATGGAAGGGAGAAACTGCCAGATTGGGAACGATTATGGTTAGATTTGATGCAGGAGGAGATCAAATGGAACACCAAAGACAATTATTCATCTATGCATGATGAGGAGAATTGTGCCTTAGCGAGTAAGGAAAAGAAGGGGAAGGAGAAGGTTTCTCTTTCCAAATCCAATTCTTCCAATGATGGGAAGTAGGTTGAAAAATCAAAAGTACGATGCTTTTGTTGTCATGAGGTGGGACATTATGCTCCAAATTGTCCACGGAGGAAATCCAAGAAGGGATCCGGGGAAGGATCTGAAGGTGAGGCACTTGCTTCACAATTTGATTTGGATTTCATACTCTTCGCATGCATGGTTTCATCCATGGTGGGAAGTGGTTGGTTTCTTAATAGTGGAGCTTCTTTCCATATGACTGACGATAAGAGTTTGTGTAGTAATTTGGAGGAGAAAGATCTCCAGATACTCATAGCGATGGGTAATGATGAGAAGTATAATGTCTCAAGTGTAGGCATGGCTATTTTTTAGAGGGAGCATCGATCTCGCCTTACCTTGACCGATGTCAAGTATGTACCAGGACTGAAGAGAAACTTAGTGTCGATCGCGATGCTGTAAGACAGAGGCTATGATCTAGTCTTCTGTAAGGGAAAGGTTTTCCTTAGACACATCATCACTAGACAGGTGAAGCAAATTGGTTCATGGGTCAAGAACCTATATGCTCTTGAGGTTCAAGATGCATGAAAAGCCTTGAGCAACAGGGAAACTAATGGAGACTTGGTGGTTGGGAGGGAGGGTATATTACCTCTCAACATGCAGAGTTAGAAGAAGTTTCAGACGATTGTGGAGGAGCCATGATTGGTGCAACAACTTTAGGAGGTTGTGGAGCAACCACAATAGGGGAAGCTGAGTGGAGATCGAGTAGAGACATCTACTCATCCAGAGACCTCCAGTAGGGGGAAACTTCAAGCCAGGTGGGCAGAGGGATCACATGTAGCCATACCTCTAGGTAGGAGGTGGGGTGATGTGGATTGATCATCCCAAGGAGGAGGGGCAGGATCCTTGAGGTACCTAACCTCTTAGATGAGACCTTGCTACAAGAGCCCCAATGTGGAGTAGCAGGAACTAATTGGTTGGGTAGAGAGAGATGCGAATGGAACGACAGAGAGAGCGACAGTGCAGGGAATCCAAAGACAGCGCATAGCTGCAGGCTGCAGTAATGCCAAGGACATAAGTGTTTTGCACAGTGCTAGGTGGCATAGAGAGGTGTGCAATGGTGTGAAATGCATGGAGATGTTGCAGTAGCGCACATGTCAGATAGGGAGCACTTGTCAGCAGCAGGTAGAGCTTCAGCATCAGAGTATGTTCCTAGCCCAACAGAGTGGTTAGTTGGGAGTGTTTTTGTTCCAAGTGTTGTTGGAGCAAGTGGACCGGGTAGATGTGTAGCATGCAGAACATTCTAGAGTTACAAGATCGGGTTCGAGAGGAAGCCTTTCTTGTTGAGAGGGAGTGTTGAAAAATGTGCAACAAGAAATGCTAAATTTAGAATGTGCTAAGAATAGACCTGCTAAAAATAGACCTCCTAAAAATAGCATGTCTAGTAGTTTGGCCAGTGAGGTCATTGGCCGCATTGGGTGAGAGGTGAAACTGCTAAAAATAGAAAGTTCTAAAAATAGAATTTATGGATCCCTTCCTATTTATAGCAGTCCCTAGTCTATCTATAGGAAGTAAAATTAATTTTGGTCTTAACAATAGTTAGAAATATTAATTAATGTAGTTGGGTTAATTAGTTAAGGAAATTCGAATTTGAAGTCTTTGTGAGCATGCGCATGAGTTGTCCTACTGATTGAGGAATTTATCTTAATTTCCTCCACTGATTGAGGGAATAAGTATGAGTTCTATAATGAGAGAATCAGCTGACTTAGTTCTAACTAGTCATGTCTAGTTAGATTATTTTAACAAGTTGTTAAAATAATAAAATATAGTTTGTTAATGCTTGCATGCATGTGACAACTATTATTTTAGATAACTGAGAATTCACTCATGGATAACTGTTGCATGTCAGTTCTGTCAAATACCCAGTTGAGATCAGATGTGGGACAGTGTACTATCATATGCTTGGATATTTCTAGTAAGTATTCCTTGCATGGATAAGGATCTATTATAGGAGATTGGAGGACTTGTGCCCTATATATTGAGGCCTAGGTAGTCCATGATTTTCATCTTGTAATTGAAGATCATCAGGATCTTTTGATTACAGAGAGAGCAGGATAGCTATTGAGTTGATTCTTTTTGTATGTTGTTGAGGATCTCCACCTGATTGATAATACAGTGTTGGGGTTTTATGCTATTGCTTTCCCTAGTGATATATTCTGTGTTATGCGTGATTGATTCCTTCTTATCAGTTATATGTGTTCTTATTGATGTTGCTCATAATTGATTAAGCTTCCGCTAAATTGTTTGTAAAAGTAGATCAAGTGCTTTTCTTTAGTACATTGCATTACCAGGTGATCTACAGATGGGAAATTTCTACATGGTATTAGAGCTAGCTGATTTGTAGAAAAAGTTCTACATGGTATCAGAGCTAGCTGATTTATAGAAAAATTCTACAAAATTCTACACTATAAAATAGTTTATTAAGGAGTTGCGTGACAATAGGGGTGCGCGCAGGGTTGGTATGTCACAAGGGTCCCAGTTGTGTAGAAGGGGCTATGCTACTGCACAGATAAACAAGGAAGTGACCGTTGGAATCACTATTCATGACAACATGTCAGAGTTAAGGCGAAAAGGAGTGGGCGGTGGGCATTTAAGACATGAAGTCAAAACTAGATTTGAAAAAATCTATTGACCTTTTAGCATTAATGAGCCAGAATATGGGGGGACGATTAAATTTGAATTTAAGTGGGCCTATAAATTGCAGATGGCCCCCCATCGAACAACCCTTGGCATCTTGCGAATAAATTTGTTGCGTTATCAAGGGGGCATGAACATGATGTATAAGGAGGTTGGAAGAGAAAGTCTGTGGTTTGAAGCATTGTCAAAGGATAGACAGGAGTCCCTGATCAAAATCATGACAACAACCACGGGAGACGTGCAAAATCCTATGCCATTGGTAGGGGATGCACTTGAAATCCCTAAATGACCCCAGATGCCAAGGCCCAAGAAGGACACACAGGTAGCAGGGTCGGTACGTATGTCACATCCACGGCTTGGTAAACTGTCAATGGAAGAAAAGGGAAAAACAGTTAATATTGAAAGCGACGATGAGGAAGAGGATCATCGGACCTTTGTCAAAGAGATAGAACCAAAGGAAGAGATGGAAGATGACATCCAACCAGTACGTGTTGCAACAAAAATGCCCAAGTATGTCCCTCCAGGGAAAGGGAGGGTAAAGGTACCTAAAAATTTGGACGTCAGTAAAAGCCAACTTAACACCCCATCCCTCCCCGATCGGGTTCTGTTCGAAGGAGCGGTTGTAGGCTGCATTCCTGCTATGAAGTTTGGAGACCGCGACCTTGCAAATAGTGAGACGTTTCCCCATTTGGAAACTAGAAAGCTGATGGAACAAAGCATGGAGGGGGTCATTACAACGCTGCAGCCATAAACTTGGTTGCGTGGGGTGGAGGACGTCAGGCTACTCCACCTCCTATCAATTCCACATTTTCATCGAGCCCCATTCACGATATTTGTCATCAGGGAACTTCTTTGCGTGGTGCATGATGGGTACTTATGCCTGGAAGTGCCGATCCCCATCATGGAAAAGCTCATTCATAGGATCTCTCGACTTCCCTGTGTAGGAAAGGACCTCACAAAAATAGTTGGCACAAGTGGAGACTTGACTATTGCAGAGGCCATGAAAAAGAAATATAAGTTGGAGAAAAAGAAGAGAGGGTACATTATTACTAGTCTTTAAGACAAAGGGGTGCACGTTGCTACCCAGTTGTTGGTAGGTAAGGTGATGAGAAAATGTTGGAGCAATGAGGTACCAACAACAGTCATTGCGCTAGCCGAGCAATGCGCAGAATGGGTATGGTTCAATTGGGCGCAGTTCCTCCACGAAGAATTCCTAACAAACTGTAGGGAGGCCCAAGAGTAGGGTAAGACCTTCCACTACCTGTGGTTTCTCTTCTCCATCCTGTTGGTTACAAGTGAATCGCCTGAGGATAGTCAGTTTCCTCCCCTTGACCAGGATTGCCCAAAGGCAGCAAAATACGGGTGGCTATGGGCAATGAAGAATGCCACAAGAATCTGAGAAGCCAAGATCATCTGGATACTGATTGAAGTGAGCATATGACTATGGATCAACAAGAAACCATGTCTATCCACCTCGGTATATGATAGTGTGAAGAGTTTTGCAGACTTTAAAGGAGATATGAACCATGTGTATATCCGAGCATGGAAGGATCCAGAGTAGAAGTGGTCCATGCTCCGCTTCATCACAATAGATGACACTGTTTTCACGGTGCTCGACACTTGGCCATCGAAATGGTGCACACCAGATGCGGTGGTGCATGATCAAACATAGATTCAAAGAAAGAAGGCTGCCACCAAGTTTCTAGCACAACAAAAGTGGAATGAACAGCTTCCTGAGGAAGTACGAGCGCCCTGGGAGGCAGTGAAGGCTACCACAGAAAAGACAGCAGTAGGAGGGGCTACTCCGACATAAGAAAAAAGAGGCCTGAATGTGACCACAGGGCCGGGAATAGATGATATGACAGAAGATGTGGACCTAAGCACCACCTTTACACCCTTAAAATGACCATGCACAATAGAACGAACAGGGATGTGGAAGAAGACCAAGGTGTCCAAGTTTGATGGGGAGCCTATCACACTAACCAAGGGTGACCTATGCGACATCGATGATACAATTCATGAAGTCAATAAGGAGGTGCTCTAGAGGCAATGATGAAGTAGCAGACTATATTGGGGGCACTCAAGACGCAACTGCAGGAACTTTAGGTACAGCCCCCACAGTAGGGAATGGTAGCTGCCTACGGGTATGTCAACAACCGAGCAGTTGATGTGGGCCAAAATGGCTAATACTGTCACGTTACTAGTAGGAGCACTCATAACAGACGACATGAAGGACAAAGCCATGGTAGGCCAGCTCAACAGACTTGGATTAAACATGGCTGCCCTCCCATGAGAATTGTATACGAGATACAGGATGGAGCAACAATAGAGCTCCGTGCTAAGGAAGGATGCATAGTACAGATGCTTAGCGAACAACAAATCAACATTGAGCAGTTGAGCCTCCAACACGATGAAGTAGTAGCATAGACTTGGTAGTTGGAGCAAATCGTCCAGGACATATGTCGCCGTACCCCCAAGCTCGAGATTGCAGTAGACTTACGAGTAGGCATACAGATCCACAAATTGGCCAATGGATTCCACGAGGCGAAGGAGGAAGCAATGAGGATCTAGTTGGACCTCAACTTGCAAATTGTAGATCTGAGGCTCAAGGCACAACCCACTACACCGTTAGAGGTCCGAGAGCAGTAGCACCATGCCATTCAAGCAGCGTTGGAAGCCATAGAGTGCGCCATACTAGATTGCACTGGCTTGCTAGATCAGTCACTTGTCACCCTCACTTCTTTGCAGGAAGACCCAATGCTCCAACGGTTAGAGACAGAAGCGCAGGAGTTGTAACAGGCTTACGACAATGCTTGAGGGACTGTGCAGATGGTCGCCCTTACTCAGTAGCTAGCCAAGATGAGGGAGGCCCAAGCTCTAAAGGCCCGGGTGCATGCCACATGTCAAAAAGAAGCAATTCTTAAAGAATGAATTCAATCATGGCTTGAGGAAGCATTCATGGTCACCACCAAGATCGAGGGAAAAGTGGCACACATGCAGGGCATATATGCACTCAGGCAAGGAATTGCACTTGACAGTGATACATTGGAGATACGTGCACAACGGGTACAACAGACAACATAATAATGTGTTGCGTACGTAAGTGAAGCGCAGAGATTGTTGGATGAACTTCGTGCAAATATCACCACAACAGCCAAGTGATTTGGGACAAGTCACGATGCTTGTGTTGGGAGCCTTTTCGGTAGTGGATCCCCCGCGTATCGGTTTTGGGGCTTAAAGCCCACAAAGTTGGATAAGGGTATTGTAAAGGCTACGCGAAGTGTAATGAGTCAAGTCAAAGGGTAGTCCACCCTAAAATATTTTAATTTAATCTAGAATGTGTCAGCCTACCCATGGTCCGCAGACCATGGGAATGTATAAATAGAGCGAGGCTCTAAGTTTATAAGGGAGCTTTTGCTTGATATCTTAAGTGTATGGGTTACTGAAAGTAATATTCAATCTAATTCTATAATTCTAAGTCGAGGGTCGTGGCTCTACAGTTGTGTGCATAGAGGCCTAGTAGAGTCCGTAATTGTGTGCATGGACCGTTGCAGCGGAGTGCGTAGGGTGGAATTCGATTGTACTGGAACAGAAGATTAATAAAAGATAAGTGTTTCTGAAATATTGTGCATCAGCCCATAGATCTGTGTGGTTATTCTTTTGTTATGGTTTTATGCATCTCTTTAAAACTTATGTTTACGTGCACTTAATACGAATAGTGAATAATTACTAAAGACTACTGAAGTAAGTAAGATCTATAATAAACACACACTAAGGGTAAGGGATCTCGACAACACCTCTTCATGCTCGATACTAGGGCTACGCGAAGGTTGGATAGATGCGTGAAACTATACTAGTGCGAAAGACCAGCTTGCGACCTTTCCAGACCTCATCAAGACATCCCTAGGGTGTGAAAACCTAGTTCCAGCACCCTCCCATACTACCTCGAGTGAGACCTCAGTCTGTGCTCCACGATTTGTTTTCGAAAGGGCTAGTAATTTTGGGATTTGTTTGGCTAAAACATTTTTGAACCTAGGTCAGGCCCCATCAAGCCAACAATAACACATCATTGTTTCCATCTGTTAATATGGACAACTGCTTTATGCATGGTATAAAACTTGGAATACAGTGCCCACATGACTATGTCAAGGGACAACACTTCATCTAGTATTGCCTTCTTCAGTTCTGCTAGGGTGGATGTTGTAACCAACTATCCTCCTTGCTTGGCCATTTGTAGTTCCTTATCCATTCACTCATTCTTAGCTATCAAAAAGTGAACACTTGAGCTAGTGGCTTCGGCATATGCTCTGGTAGCATTAGCCAAGGCTATTGAATGTTTTTGCATGTCAGACATGACCACTCATTCCTCAACTTGCGCAAGAGATGTATGATCATTTGGACTCAACACTTTACGAGACTACACAACTCTATGTTGAGACTCCTTTAATGAGATGTTGTGCATCTCTCCTTCTGGTTGATCTCTAAGGCTCTCAGTGCCTCCTTGGTCACTTGAGACTTGCTCATCTTCTATATGTGATGAAGTGGGTAAGTCATTCTCTTGGTGATGAGGCATGAGGTCAATGTCTTGTTCCAATTCTTGTTGCTCCATATGCATATCCAAATATTGAAGTGATTGCTCTATCTCACGACTGAAGTCTTGCTCCTGTGATGGTCCACCCTGTGTGCCTAATGTCAGTTATTCTGATGAGTCCACTGCTGTACAGGGGTTGCTCCATCTGTTTTCATATGTTGTGCCCCCTATTGTACCTATTTTTCTTGCGCTTCCCTCTCTTGTTTGTGTAGCTCTTTTTCCTTTCAGAGTTGCTCCTTCAACTCATGCAACTCCTTCTGTGTTTCCCCCATTCTTTGTTTCTCCCTTTGGCTTTGTGTGATTCGCTTACCGCGTTATTTCCTCTTCGCCTCTATGGCCAAAGGTGCTTTCTCTATAAGTGGATCTTCTCAGAACTTGTAGCTTTTCTCTTCCTCCATGCGATCTACAATATTCCTCTTGCCCTTGTCACACACTAGTATGCTCACCTCTACTGTTGCTACTGCTTTTAGTGCTCTCCAGGATGCTACTTCATGTTCCCTCACTAACCACTCCACAATGAAGCTGACCTATTCATTGGATCTGGAGAAACTTTAGCAACATCTCCATGGGTCCTCCACCCAATGAAATGCCCCATGGATCTAGTTGAACTCTACTCTCGTGCAATGATCTTTCACAAGACAATGTGGGTCATACGGATTATAACTTTGGAGGTCGAATGGATACTTATTCATATGCTCTGCTTCGACATACGCATGCTTGAAACTTCGAATCTCATATAACCCAATGTGCAGTGGAAGAGTGGGCTAGGGTGACTTCTTCTTCAGGTGTTGTTGGGCGTGGGATCTCCCAAGGACAGTTTTGGGGCTTAAAGCCCATATTTTGGTCTAACTTTGTAATCTAAATTTAAAGACTCTGAATTTTTGTGGGCACGGAGCACGTAGGTGTTAAAAGAGTCATAGGGTTGTCCACCCTTATTTTGATAATGTGATGTTTCCTGTAGAATATCTACCCATGGTCCGCGTACCATGGGATTGTATAAATAGAGCTAAGATCAAAGTAGTAAGAAGGAGAAAAGAAACTAAGCAATGGAAGTGATAAAGAATTGGGAGATAGCTCAGAAGTAGAAGTCTAAGTTTTGGGTTGTAGCATAGGTAGAGGCTTTGCCACTGAGTGCGCAGAGGCCTAGAAATCTGCAACTGAGTGCGCGGACCCCTACAGCTGAGTGCACAGGGCGAGTCAAGTTTGTAATTATGTGGAATTATCAATAAAGAAGAGTATTCTATCATTTTTGCGTCTTTATTTCTTGTTTATTCATTTGATAAATTCGGTATGAATTTCACTTCTAATGCTTATATGATGCGCGAAGGTGTATACTTGTATTGTTTAAGTGAATGCAAGTAAGAACATCTGTTTACATGAAGCTAAATAAGATCTGTTAATAAGATAAGTAAGATACTTAGCCTAGTTTAGGAGATATCGTATTTCACTGCCCTATCAGTGTGAAAGGGCTTCAGCCCCTAGTTAGGGCTACACGGTAGCCAATTATAACATTTCACGAAGGTACTGAAGGGTAGAGCAAAGAGATAAGAAACCTACATGAAGACCAGTATAGTTGGAATAAACCGACAACACAACCATCTCAAGGATGCAGAAACTTGGTTCCAACATGCCCCCTTACTGCCTCAGGTGAAACATCAGTTCGTTCTCCATGGGCTGATGTCAAAAGGGCCAGTAGTGTTGGGATTTTCTTGGCTAACTAACGTTGAACATGGGTTAGGCCTCCTCAAGCCAACAAATGGTTCTATTGTTAGGACTAAAATCTGCATAAGAGATGTGTGATGTCATATCATTGGAATCCAACTAAGAAAGAAATCGAACGCTGGTTGCATAGAAGGATTCACAAGTTCACGGCTTAGGAAAATAGTAACCTGCGACTATCAAAATAATAGTGGTTAGATAGCTACTTGTATATAGAGATCCATGAAATATTTTTTTGGTCCTTCCTTATTGAGATATACAAGTGGATCGTGAAGCTAGCAGATAGGCAAGGAATGTGGAAACTTGACGGTCCTATTGTGTAGACCCCAGAGCTAGTATGAATGTTGGAAGCATCAGAGGATAAGATCGTGCACGCCATCGATCATTAGCTCAATCGCATTATAGGAGGATTTGTTACTAAGTTTGTGGTTTACACCTCAATCACTATAGCGAGGCAGAGCAATGCTTTTTCAAGGGACCATGAGGTAAGTACATAAAATCTTTGAATACTTGGATTAAAATGTTGTTGTGAAAAAAGAAGGTTATGCAGCTACCTTAATGTTCGAGTCTATGTGAAGCAGAAGAATTTATAGAAATGAAAGAAATAAGGGACCAAAGCATAGCCCCTTGATTTCACCTCCACGAGGGGATGAAGAAGGGATCATGAAGGTCTCTCTATGAAGTGCTATTCAGTTGATAAGACAAGGATTTCCATGAATACCACCTCTACCCACACCACCACTGGCTTCACCTCAATCACCTCCAACTTCACCCATACCACCTCCACCACCACCGCGATTCAATATGGCGAACACTATGAAGTTTCCTTTGTTCAAAGGCTTGGGAAATGAGGATCTAGACCAATTATGGTTCGTTGTGAGGGCTGTATGGGAAGCTCAAGGTGTTATAGATGACCATATAAAGAAAGCGACATTGGTTAGTGCTCTGCAAGATCACGCGCTATCCTAGTATATTAAGTACTCCACCGATAACCTGAATTCTAGAGTAGAGGACATCCAAGTAGCAATGAATAGGTGTTATAGCTCCAAATCTCACTCTTGTGGTTTGTGATGCTGCACTCATGGCCTAGGGCAACCCCTCCTTCCAAACCTGGTCCCAAATTTAAAAAACAATGTTTTATTCCCTATACGCGACATTTCCCTGAGCTAAACGCGTGTATACACGGGTCCGTGTATACCCAACCCACTTATATGTCTTAAAACACTTAAAAAATTATAAATCTCCTTAATTTCAGGCGGAGATCATGGGTTTTACCTGTTGATTACCTGTTAGTGCCCATGGCCCAACTGTTCCCAACGAATTCCCAACTAAAAAACTACTTTGGGAGAAGTATAAAAAGGCTTCAATGGGAAGGCCAAAGAGAGGAGAGAAGAGAGAGAAATATTGTTATGCTGAGATTTCCCTGACCAAGTCCGAAGATCCTAGTACCTCCTGCACTTCCCCCATTCTACAGGAAACCCTTATTTCCTTGTGTGTGTTGATGTTTTCATACTACTTGAGATATCATGGAGTAAGTCATGGAAGGAGTTTGTTAAAGGCTTGAGACTAGATGAATCCGAGAGATGGTTCTGCTTGGAGCCTGCGAAAGGACGAATCAGGTGAATTATTCCTTTCTGTACTTTGTCTATAATAAAAGAAACACGTCTTTGTTCCTGATATAGATCTTCTTCATGTTTATGATATTCATGTTATGATTCATATGTGAACGGTTGTTTAATTGCATAACTAACTACCTTTCCTTATAATATGAAGATGGTTTATTTGTGATGTTTAGTCCATATACTGATGTACTTTCTTGAATTGATTGTTTTGCAGGTCAAAGGAGCAAAAGGAACTCCATGAAGGGTTTGGACCCTGGAAGGCTCTTCTCAAACGTAGGACCTCAAGTACGCCCCCTATCGTAGAGTTTTCTTATAGTAGCATTATGGATGTATGGAATGTGTGTTTCTTTGTATAGATAACCTCTAGTCTGCTAGGGTATCCACCCAAGACCCTAGGGGAGTTTATCCCACAACAATAGGGAATTTAGCAGGCCTAAATCTGAAGTGCAGTCGATTGTTGGAGAGATCACAATGCTACCAGGCGAGATGCCTTGGGAACTAGATTAGAGGCTAAAATGTGAGATCCATGAAGCCAACATGAATTTGATAGATGGACAACATCGTGAGTGGTTTGTGGCTTCGCTTCTACCACACCTAGGAAGTGCACTGTCACAGCAAAAGATAACAACTTGGGAAGAAGCCTTGGAGATTTCCATGAGACTACACGAGACTCCGATGCAAGATCCTAATCTAGGAGTCTAGCAGATCCATGCATAGGTGAAGAAACTGTGCCTTGAGATGGAGAGTCTAAAATAGGATAGGATGGTTCGACTAGAAGTGCATGAGGAAGTATGGTGCTTGAAATGAAAGAGTCAGGGTCATGACAAGGACCACTACCTGGTCTTTACAAATTACCTTGCAGGAGGAGGATCAATGCCTCTAAGGTTAGAAGATCAAGCAAGACCTAGCGCAACATATGCTTTAGGGTGCACTAGCTGTCAAATACTCGAAAAACATGCCACAGATAACTGCCACTTGTTACAGAAGTATATGCAAACTCCACAACAATTGTTCTGCAAATTTTTTAGGTCGGTGGGACATGACGAGCGTACTTGTAGGAGCTATGAATTGATGATGGATAGAATGCCTACCTATGGAGTTCAGGCTGAAACGCAACCCCTTGACTAGAATGCAGTGATGGCATAGATAGGATTTCAAGGGCGCAAACAAGGCCGAGGCGAAGGAGGACCTGGTAGAGGTCGCAGATAGTTGATTTTCTACAATTGTGGAGGGCCGGGACATTATGCCTATGGTTGCACTAATCCAATGCATTCGTCATGCAAGTATTGCATGTTATTTGATCATGAAACAAAAGATTGTCCTTCGCTGATAGCCAGGATATGTAACAAAGGAGCGCTACCCCCTCCCCTGACTCAGAACCTACAGATGATGAGGTTTGAGCCACACGAGGAAGATTCGAACGTAAATATAGTGCTCCAAAGTGGAATCGTGATGGGGGATGACAAAGGGAAACAAACGGAAGACAACACATGACTTTGTAAGGCCCCGATGAAAGAAGCTGAGTTTGATTTGGAGCGTGCTCGGGAAAACTTTGTGGAACCTAAGAAGAGCTTCGCTGAGGCCTCCACTTTAGGAAGCAAAGATAAGCATGAGCCAGAGATGGACCCCTCTATGCTCACTACTTTCTTGGAAACCTGTATGAAGTTACTGCGTGACAGTATTGCTATGAAAGGGTTACGTGAACTCATCAACAGATGTGTTGGGACTACGCCATGAGAACCACGCTTAGTACGCAAGATCAGAAAGCATAAAAAAAGGATGGGGAATGAAATGAGACTGACCACACAGATCAGAGAATATGAGATGGATCAAGTCATTCTGGATCTGGGATTAGATGCAAATGTCTTACCGAAATAGACATGGGAGTGAATGGGGAAACCTACACTGCAATGGTCTCCGATTCAACTGAGGATGGAGAATCAATAGAAAATAATACCCATGGGGTGGTTGCAGGGAGTAACCATGGATATTGAGGGAATAAGTCTACTGGCAGATTTTGAAGTAATAGAGATTGTTGATGACATCAATCCCTACCCTGCACTCCTAGGAATTGACTGGGCTACTAATATGAATGGGGTAATCAATCTAAAGAAGAGGAAAATGATCTTTGAGAAGAAATCATTGCGTGTAATAATACCCCTGGATCCCACTGAAGGATCGTGCTATACGGAACCTGTCTGTGACTATGAGAGTGATGATGATCTAGAATGCATCTATAAGATAACAACACGAGACCAAGACTGGGTGAATCCCACCGTGGATGGATGGATTACATGGGAGCGTGAGAGTTCTTGCACTTCAAATTCCAAAAAAGAAATAGAATGATGGAAGAATTGGTTACACGAAGTAACTATGTTGAATTGCAATATGATGACTTGGTCGCTGTGCTATGTGTCGAAAGAAGAAAGAAATCTGCCTGCTTATGATGATCTAAATGATGTAGATACCTTCTTGGATGCATTTGAAAGGGAGGTTCTAGAAAAGCAACGCTTCGAGGCCTTGGACTAGGTAGTCTGTGCTATGACCGCAAGATGGTGGGGTACACACAAAGGAAGCTTTGATGATTGGTGTGAATGTAGCAGAATGATGCGAGCATGATTTGGGAAGCCTAAGATGCAACTGAAAGAAAAGTGGACACAGGATTATGGAGAAAATCCCCAACCTGAGCAGGCGCACTTGTACTTCGCGCTCAAGTACCTGGTCAATAAGCCTATGTTGGGGGAGCGAATTTTGCAAATGGCTCCTATTGTTCCAGGAGTACAATTTTGAAGTTGTTGTAAAGCCTAGAAGATTGAACGTAGGACTAGACCACTATCGCGCATTGAGACAGGCAAGGAACCCACTAATTTGGAGGAAGGATTACCTAACGTGCAACTTTTTTCTATGCGTGTCATGAATGGAAATTTTGAGGATATAATACACTTCCTAACAATTGGAACTACGTTGGAAAGATACTCTATCCAGCAAAAGAAGGAATTAGTGGTGCGCACGACAGATTTATCTGTCATTGCTGGGCATCTATACAAGATGGGGGATGATGAAGTATTGCAAAGGTATGTACCTGAGTTTGAACGAAGCAACATCCTCGCGGACACTCATGGGGGTGTTGAGGGAGGAAATTATGCAGGAAGAGAAACCACGCAAAATATTCTATGCACAGGGTTGTGGTGGCCAACCCTTCATCAGGATTCAAAAGCATATTGCAAGGCATGTGATGTATGTCAAAGAATAAGCAAGTCGTCATGGAGGGATGAAATACCTTTGAATCCACATATAAAGTTGCAACCCTTCGAAAATTGGGCAATAGATTTTGTAGGACCTATTCAGCCTCAAGGAAAGACAGACGCGAGGTATATTGTCACTCTTATGGAATATTTGATTCATTGGGCATAAGCATAGCTGGTGAAGGATTGCACATGCACGACTGCCGTGAAGTTTCTATTTGAATATGTACTGGCATGATTTGGATGTTCGAATATCTTGATGAGCAATCATGCTACTCACTTCCTGATTGAGACAATTAATGCACTAACAGAGGAATTTCAGGTAAATCATCAAAAGAGCACACCTTATCACCCATAGGCTAATGGGATAGTGGAGGCATTCAACAAAGTGCTTGAAAATACGTTGATCAAGGTATGCAATTCTTAGTGAAGTGATTAGGACCTATGCATACTTTCAGTGTTATGGGTTTATCAGAAAACACACATGAAGTTGACAGGACATACACCTTTTAGGCTAGTCTATGGAGTGGAATTCGTAATGCCTATGGAATACATCATGCCTAGTCTGTGCATAGCAGTGCTCACAAGTATGATGGATCATGAAGCCTTGGAAGAGAGGCTCACGCAACTGAATGAGCTTGAAGAAGAAAGATTTTTGGTTGGATTTCAACAACAAGTCCAAAAGAAGTGTGAAAAGGCATGGCACGACTGACACATCAAGCTACACACATTCAAGGTAAATGATCTTGTTCTGTTGTATGATAGAAAGTTTGATCAAATCCCAGGAAAGTTCATAATGCATTGGTTAGGACTGTATATTATTAAGGAGATTACCGATGGAGGCGTAGTACAGCTGGTCAAGTTAAATGGAGAACCTTTCCTAGGAAATTTGAATGGAAGTCACTTGAAGCCATCCACCGATGATCCGACGATGTGACTATATGAAAGTGGCACAATATTAGCGCTCTAGGCAGCTTAAAGGAGGTGCGAGACTATAAACTACACTACTCGGGAGCTGTGCAATGTTAGGACTACGTACAGTAGCGAAGTGTCATAGGGTTCACGACAATGCAAAGACAACTATGCTAGCACGCAGGTCTGCCGAAAAGTGACCGTTAAAGTCACTATTCATGCTTTGATGGTTGGTTTGAGGCCAAATGGAGTGGGCAGCAAGAATTTCAGGTGAACTTTATGGGTTAGATTCTTGGCAATTTTTCGCTAATCTATCATTAATGGACCAAATGTGGGGGGGACGGTTGAATTCAAATTCAAAAGGCCCTATAAATTACAAGTGGTTGTCCTGCAAAAAACACTTGGAATTTTGAGTACTGAGTTGTTACACGCTCAAGTATACATGAGCTGAGACTTATTCGAGACTCTAAAAGTGAATTCGTTGTTTAAGCAACTACCAAAGACACTGAAATAATTATGGAATAGCATTATGTGGACACCCGAGGAGGCCACGTAGGAAATTGCGGAGGTAGAAGACCCAGAGACTACCAGAGAGATAATTGAGGTTCCTAAATCACCCCATACAACGTGACCTAAGAAGGATAAGCAGGCTATGATCCTGGTGCATGTCTCACCCAGAAATCCATAGAGGACCAAGCTCACCTTGCAGGAAAAGGGGAAGGCCATTAATTAGAAGGCAAAAGAGGAATAATTTGAAGAAATCATGGTCGAAGAGGAGGACATAGAGACAGAAGTTGAAACCTAGGATGCGGACCCTATTACCCGGTTACCTAAATATGTTCCTCCATGAAAGGGCAAAGCCAAAGTTCCAAAGGAAATAGATGAGAGCAAGAGCTCTCTACAAATTCTGATCATCCCAGACGATATTATTTTTGAGGGACCGCACTTGGGACGGCTTCCTGTGTTGATATTTGAAGATTGGGACCTCGCAGACTACGAGAAGTTCCCACATTTAGCCACTGAGAAGCTAATGTGCCAAAGGATGGATGCGATGGCTAGAATGATTGAATTAGAGCCACGCAAATGGCTTAGAGATGTAGAGAAGGCTAGGTTGCTAAACCTGCTCTGGGTGCCGCATTACCACTGTGCCCTAGTGACCATCTTTGTCATTAGGCAGTTGCTCTGCTTGGTGCATGATGGGTGTTTGCGGCTGGAGGAGCCCATCCCCATCACGGACCATTTGATTCACCATATTACATGATTGTCTTACTCAGGGGAGGATTGAGCCAACATTTCAGAGGGAAATGGTGGAGAATTGGCCCTCACCGAAGCAATGAAGAAAAATTTTAAGTTGGAGAAGAAGAAGTGAGGGTATGCCATCTCCAGCATCAACAATCCTATAGTTAATTTTGCGACACAAATACTGGCAGGGAAGGTGATGCGGAAGTGTTGCGTAGATGAGGTTCCTGTGCTAGTGGTTGCACTAGCGGCCCAATGTGTAGAAGGATTCCAGTTCAACTGGGTGAACTATCTATGTGGCTAGTTCCTTTTGAATTGTCATGAGGCACAGGAGCAGGGAAAAATGTTACATTACACATGGCTCCTAATGTTGATAGTATTGGTGGCATGGGAGCTACTCGAAGATAGCCAATTCCCTTCGGTTGCATTGGACCTTTCATAGGTAGTGAAGTACGCTTCATTGTGGGTGACCAAGGACACACAACGTACTAGAGAAAGTAAGATCTTCTGGGTCCTAATGGAGATGAATATCCAAATGGGGATCAATTGCAAGCTGTGGTTGTCACCCATAGTCTACAACAGTTTGCAGAGCTTTGCAAAGTTCAAAGTGGATTTCCACCATGTATTCATCAGGGTGTGGAAGGACCCTATGAAGACATTGCATGATTTACCATACCTGGTTACTAACAATGTGATATTTGCAGTCCTTGAGTCTTGGCCGCTAAAGTGGTACGCTCCAGCTGGCTTTGCGGTGGACACATACAAGTCCACTGCACAACGTAAAAAGGAGGAGACAAAGCTTCGAATTGTGCAGTTGACTGAGAAGTGCAAGAAAGAGGAAGCAATGGCTAATTCCCAGGCAGCGCATGATGCTGCAAAGTTATCCAAACAACAACAGAAAATAGGAGAAGAAGAGCGGGAAGGACAGAAGTCACCTCCTCCCAAACCAGAGACAGACATAGAACAAGGTGGCGTGGACCCGAAAACGATGTCCACCCAACTCAAGCATCCACGACCATGAGAGCAGACAATGCCGTGAAGGACAAAAAAGGCATCAAAGACTTCTTTTGACCCAATAACCCTCACTGAGGGGGATCTGCATGATATTGGAGAAACAGTGTAGGATGTCACCGCAGAGGTCCTCCAACAATTTGAAGAATAGCAATAGCTGGAATTGGGGGCTCTCCAAACAAAAATACAAGAGTTGTAGGTTCGCACTTCACAGGCTGGCACAGTGTCCACTAGTCTCATAGTCGACACTTCAACTGCCCAGGAGATGTTGCGCATAAGGGTGACCAACACGATAGTGCTACAAGATGGGCCACTTACTACAAAGAAAGAAGCCAAAAGACCCATGGTGAGCAGTTTGAAAGGGGTAGAGTTGAACATGGGTGTGCTCCCTCAAGAGACGCTCTACCTCTTACAGGATGGAGTCACCGCATAACTTCGAGCCAAGGAAATTCGTGCTCTACATGTAATGAGTGAGCACTGCATCAACATTGAATAGTTGGGCCTGTAGTACAATGAGTAGTGGAGCAGAAAAAAAAATATAACGCAGGTTGTGGAGGAAGCTTGCCAGCTGGTCCTGGAGTTGGCTATTTAGGTAGAGGAACTGGTGGAAGTGCGCATCCGTAAGTTAGCCACAGGGATGCATTATGCAAGAGAAGAGATGGATAGGGCTCAACTCGAGTTGGACCTTTAATTCATAGAATTATAGTTGAGTTCTTAGCATTCAGCTCTGTCAGGGGTCAAAGAATAGCGTACCACTATGGTCACAACAGTAATAATGGCAGTTGACAGTGTAGTGTTAGACTGCATGCAGCTCTTCGAACAGTCATTCGAGGTCCTAACCACCCTACAAGAGAACCCAAATGTAGAGCACCTAGAGACAGAGGCACGCGAGCTCCAACAGAGATATGACGAGGTAAAATGGACCGCATAGATGGTTTTCCTTACACAAAGGCTTGCACGGATGTAGTAGGCAAAGGCGCTCAAGGAATAGGTGGATGCCGCTCAGCACAAAGAATCGGTCTTAAAAGCATGCCTATAGCCATGGATCGATGAGGCTTATACAATTACAACCTCCATTGAAGCAAAGCTCGCGCAACTACAATCAGCTCAGCAAAGGATTCAGGGCAGCAATTTAGTAGTGGCGGCCACCGAACAGCGTGTGGAAGAAGTCCAATAGGTGGCATCTATGTGTGCTGCTGAAGTTGCAGCGATTCAAACCAAGTTTGGAGGTCTTCACTCTAAGATCTCTGCACTTGCAAAGTGACTCGAGGGTGAGTCACGATGTTTGTTTTGGGGGCCTGTTGGGCATGGGATTCCCCAAGGGTAGTTTTGGGGCTTAAAGTCCATATTTTGATCTAATTTTGTAATCTAAATGTAAAGACTCCACATTTTTGTGGGCGCGGAGCGCGTATATGTTAAAAGAGTCATGGGGTTGTCCTCCCTTATTTTTATAATGTAATGTTGGCTGTAGAAGATGTACCCATGGTCCACGAACCATGGGATTGTATAAATAGCACTGACCATGGGATTGTATAAATAGAGCTAAGCTCTAAGTAGCAAGAAGGAGAAAAAAAACTAAGCAATAGAAGTGATAAAGAATTGAGAGATATCTCAGAAGTAGAAGAATAATTTTTGGGTTGTAGTGTAGCTAGAGGCTCTGTAGCTGAGTGCACAGAGGCCTAGAAGTCTGCAGCTGAGTGTGCGGACCCCTACAACTAAGTGTGCAGGGCGAGTCGAGTCTGTAATTATATGGAATTATCAATAAAGAAGAGTATTCTATCATTTCTGCGTCTTTATTTCCTGTTTATGCATATAATATATTAGGTATGAATTTCACTTCTAATGCTTATATGATGTGAAAAGGTGTATAATTGTATTAGTTAAGTGAACACAAGTAAGAACATATGTTTACGCGAAGCTAAATAAGATCTCTTAATAAGATAAGTAAGATACTTAGACCAGTTTAGGAGATATCACAGTCCACTGCCCTAGCAGCATGAAAGGACTTTAGCCCCTAGTTAGGGCTGTGCAGTAGCCGATTATAACATTTTGTGAATGTACTGAATGATGGAGCAAAGGGATAAGAAAACTACGTGAAGATAGGTATAGTTGGAATAAATTGACATCACAACCATCTCAAGGGTGTAGAAACTTGGTTCCAACATCCCCCCATACTACTTCAGGTGAGACTTTAGTCTGCACTCTATGGGATGATGCTGAAAGGGCCAGTAGTGTAGGGATTTGCTTGGCTAACTAATGTTGAACCTAGGTCAGGGCCCCTCAAGCCAATAGGTGTAGCCTAGCTTTCAATCCTGCCAATATGTGATATGCTACTTTCTGCATGATGAGCATGTCCAAGGCTAACTTCGGAAGAACATGTGGAGGCTTCTCCGCACTATACATCTGTATGAAGGTGCCAAACATTGAGGCATACCAATCAGCTATGTCAATCAGTACCTCCATTGCTTCCTTCGACATGCAGTGTGGATCCTATTCGAATATCATCTTGTAAGCCGGGGTGACAAAAAAATGATCAGATAGCCATGTGATAACTCTTCTGAAGCTGCATTCCGACAACATCTTACAGTAAGTGTTCACAATAGTCTCTATAGGTGACCATGCCCACATCAAGCCCAGGAACTTCTGTCAGGCACAAAATGCATCCAAGATGTAGGCGGACATGCATATATTTGCTTGCATACCTTTGAGTGACTGTCAATCCCTCGTTACCTGTTCCTTCAGCTAGTGAGCCAATATGTCAGACCTGTTACATGGTTTTCCTTCTCTGGCCAATTGATCTAGTGCAATCACCCAACTCTATGGGAAGGTTTCCATGCTTTCTTGGCCATACAATTGACATGCAAATATGACCAAGTATTGATACACCTTCCATAGTATCTTTGCCTTGTAGATCTGGTTGGGTGTCATCTTGAATCTAGCTAGATCCTTTACCTAGTTCTTCAAAATACCTCTGGAGTTATCATTGTTATTAGGTAAGCTGAATGGAGTCTCCATGATGGTCGCGGGCTCTAACATCTGATACATCTCATCATAATCCTCTACCTTGAAGGTTGCAATCTTCATCCCGCTGACACTACTCAAGGTCATCGTCTCAGGATCAGTATGCAAGACGATCCAGTGTATCATGTCCACTCATGGAAGCAGGGGGCATTTGCATGCAATCCGGTACAAGCCGTACTTGTGAATTTTCACATATACCTGGTGGTCTTCGAGGTATTCCCCAAGTGTGTCTGCAAATGCATCATTGACCTCTTGCCATTTTAGTTTTATGTCCTTGTGTAGAATCATCTTGGTATCTTCATAGATCAGTAGACTTGCAGGCACTCACTCAACCGCTACTCCAGTTGCACTTCCGTCAGTGTCCTTTGATCCTACTCTCTTGGAGGCCATTGATCTTGTCCTGCTAAGAAGCGGGTGAACACCTGAAATATATGGAGACAAAGTGACATGCATCGCAAGAAATCTATTGGAAAAAACCAACAAAAATTAGACGAATGACATAACACATACCTTTGGATTGATAGGCAAAGATTTGCACAATTTCTTCTAAGAGGTTGGTTGATTGGATGCCAGAACTGCGCAAAAGGAATATTAGGTTGTTTGGGGAGGCTGACTCGCTACTAGATTTGCACAATGCGCAATCCAAACTGACTATTTAATGTTGGGATTGCGCAATGTGCAATTCTAGCTGGCAATAATTGCAGGCTCATAGACTGCATCGCACAATTTTAGGGGCCTGTTGATGCCCCAAAAATCGTTACATCAACATCGGGGGATAACCACCCGGTCCAGACCTTAATACAACTCCTTTTCCATTTGGGATGGTGGTTTTGACTGGATATAATGGGACCAGTTTCCCAATAATGAATAAAAGGGGGTGAATGAATGATTGGTTTTCTAATAAGTGATAATAAATGGAGGGCTTATTCTATGAACAAAAATGTAAATGACTATTTTATCCCAGGAAGCTTCTATTCTTTAAGTGCAACGTTTAATGATCTATGTTTTCTGATAGGCATATAGATGACACTATGCAATAAACAAAGACATTCATTTAAATGATAATTGCTTCATTCAAATAGTTGAACGAAGTAATTGATAAAACAATATTACACTTCTCTTTTATATTACCGATACATGCATGATTGAGAGAGTAGCAAACTGTAAATCCAATAGTGGAAAGTATAAAGTTTACTGTTTAAAACACATTCACATATTCAATAATAGCAAAAATGACCAAACAACAATTCACATAAAAGGAATAAATTCAGACATAGATAATAGTACCATATGAGCTGAGAATTATTCCCTACGCCAATCGCAATTTGAATTCCTTCTTTTGATTCAAAAATACTTTCAAATAAAGGCAATAGTGCACATTCACATCAAAGCTTCATTATCAAAATTTGGAAAGATTGTCCAGTTTTCATAAAAGAATATGCCTAAAGTACAGTAGTGCAACTTCAGGCTTAAGTCATATACAAAAACTTACGACCCTTTCTAAATACATGAAAGGGTCTATAAATAGTAAAATAAGCTAATAAACTACAAAATTAAAATGCTACTAAATTGGTATAATCTGATCTTAAATATCTCTCCCACAGTGATCTGGTAATCGGCAGCAATGATTCATCCTTCTGGCTGTTTGCCCTTTGTCCTGAGTTGGCATATTGCCAACATTGGCTCCACTTCTTGAGGGCGGCTGAGACGAGAATTGGTTTGAGAAACATAGGTGGCATCATGTATATCGGGAATGATACCCCCGATTGCATCCGTCAGGCATTTGAGGGCGGCTCTCTGACTGTATGGTTTTACTAGGAACAACCAATAGGTGTCCCAAGTTAAACTTTTAATCCTTGAGATCAATCTCCCATTCTTTTCTAATTCTTGGTAATGACTACTCCAATGTCTTGGCTGATAATAATTTACCTGGTTTACATTGAGAAATCATGTTAGATAAATATAGAGTATTATTGATCAAGTCAATTAAATCACTCGTAGATAACTTGCATCTAGAAACAGCTCTCTCTACTTTCATTAATTGGGACTGCCACTCCGTGAATAAGATTTCCTTATGGGATTCTAAGATCTTCGGCAAGTTTGCTGCCTGTCCCTCATTAGAGTCCTGCCAAGTAAGAAAATCTGTCAAAGTGTCATTGGATTTCTCTAAATCCTACCTTGCATCAACTGACTTGTCTATTATTGATTTTTTTATGTCACACAGAGGTTCAACTTGGGCGATTTCATGACATAACAATCTTATTTGTGTTATTAATGCCTTGTTAATTTGCATTGCCTCTGCTCTGAACTCGGTAGGCTGGGGAAGACTCTTGAACCTGTTAGCACCCCAAGAAACTCACCTAGGTTGTATATCAGTGATGCTCGGGAACATTAAAAATTTAACCAAATATAATTGGATAAATGGTGGATGAATGGAACAAATGTTGCATATTCAAGCCAGATAACCACTTCTACTATGATTGACCCCAGACATGGGTGAGCACCCCCAGAATACAAGGCTTTTAACCACCTATTACTCATAGCTTGCAGATAAGGTGATAATGGAGAACACTGACCACACCAGCAGATGCACAGGACCCTGTGATGGCCGGCTGCAACCAGTTAAGAGGTCTGTAAATCTAGTTTCTAACACACAGACAGGATGACAACTCTCTATGCATTAAACAACAGAAACCTGCCCACATGTTCTATGATACATGCTAAATCCTAATGCAGAGGTGGGATGAGAGCCCCTATGACGTTGAACATTCACAGCAATAAAACAAATGTAGACAGGCACAGCCTAGAACAAGAAAGAGAAGTGAAAAGTGAGCAATAAACAACAAAAGAAGCTTGTATTAGCTGGAAATGAAGACCAGACACTGCAGGTTACAAAGTAGTTACAGTCTCCAGAAGTTGAACCTTACAACGGGGTTCTCTTCATCAAACACTCATCATCCGATTACATCTGAGTTCTGAGTATATATAGTGTTACAATACAAAATATCTCTGTTAAGCAATGCATGGAGGAGCCCGTAAATGGCCACCAACCATATTTACATTTAGGAATGGCTCTCTGATACAAATCTGACTGTGTTTTGAATAGATTTTTCCCTCTCTGTGCTCTGCGGTCCTTTTTGGGTCGGTGGAGTGAAATATGGGTAAAGCCCATAGCCATTGAATGCTTTGAGTGGATCTGTGGTGTCCTGCTTCCTTCTCGGCCATACTGTTGATTGACTGCAGTCGCTGAACATTGAAATGGCTCCATTATGTCTGATAAATGTTGACCTGTTTGGGACACGCCTTCTTTCCTGCTCGGCCATACGGCTATTTGAAGGCAGCCACCTACTGCGCTGTACTGTTGCATGCCTGCCTTTATGATCATTGTGCCACTGAGAAACACCATCCACTTTGCCATAATTCAAATATTGACAGTCAATGCATGCGTTATGCCTCTATCGGGTCGCTTTTCGGGTCGCAATCGCTCATGATAGCCGGCCAATCCTCTGTTTAAAAATACATTGAAAAATGCTGCAAAACACTGGAATTTTGCCTTTGGCGGACTTGAAAACATATATATTTTTCTTCCCGGACCCCATCGGGTTCGGGCTTCATCGCTATCGGCACCCCCCAAGGCTTCCTTCATATTTCCCCATATTTCATTATATAACGAAAATGCGCCCAAAACGATTGAAAAAGGCCTTGGCGCGGACTTGAAATTTTATAAAGAATTACTTATGATAATATCGGGTCCGACCCATCGGGTCGCATACATGCCTTGTACAAAGCTCTGCCCCATTTAAAAGCGCCGATAGCGATAACACCGCGGATCCGAAACTTTATGAGAAGTATTTGATAGCATTATCGCATCGGCTTATCACATCGCACCTAACCATGTATACGACACTGCCCCTTTTGTAAACACCGATGCGATATGCCGATGCGATATCGGCGATCGCATATCGCGAAACATAAAGGCCCTCCATTGTAACCCGCCGATGCGATATCAGCGATCGCTCATCGGTGAGGTTTCCTTTGTCGCTGCCACTACCCGCTTGCTCCGACTACGAAATGCCGACACGATCTGGACCGCTGATCGGCCAAATCCAACGGATGATATGATCTCGGACCGTCAAGCCTGTGATTTTAGATTTTCCATAATTTTAGGGTATTTATGCCTCCCGATAGTGTATTTCCGCCCTCCAAAAGGCTTTCCTCCTGCAATTTTTTCAATCGGTGAAGGCTATGAGAGCACTGATAAGGCTTTTGGAGCACTTTTTTATCCATTTTTGGGCATCCTTCCGCGCGCAAACAACCTGATCAGGACTGCATTTGATCCTCCAATGTTGGATTTTGTAGCAGAGCTAACACTGGCTCCTTCTGGGGATGAGATCCTCCTTGTGAGGTGTTAAGAACCTGCAGATCAATGCCTTTCCCACGACAAATCAATATTAGCAAAATTCCTATTGTTCCATTGGGCATGGAGTCTACTATGGCTATACTAACAACCGATAAAAGCAAAATATTTACAGCTTTAAGGCCAGAGACCTTAGATAACATAGTTTTTCAAAAACCGCCCATTAACTGGGCCATCAAAAACTGTCTCCCCTTCCATGCTTTTCAGTATGAAGGTATTGTTCCCTTGAATCTGTGAAATAATAAACGGGCCTATCCAGAGAGCATCAAATTTCCCATGATTTCCTTTCTTTTCTTTAAAAGCATCCCATTTCATGACCAAATCCCCAACCTGGAAATTGTTTCTTTTTGCCTTCTTGTCAAAGGCTTCCTTGACCTTTTGCTGATGGGCTGTAGCTTTTTCAACCAGCTGTTCTCGAATCTGATACGATTCTGTTAAATCAGTGATTCTATTTGCCATATCAT
>APFE030365576.1:0-28834 GCA_000404065.3 Pinus taeda | reverse complement strand
TTCACCACACACTTCTTCCATTTAGCCAATTCTTGTTCATTAGCTATAGCTCGCTTAGTGATTTCTTGATCAATGAAATTCTTCAAACCATTGTCTTCTAACACCTCTTCCATGTGATCCTTCCATGCTATGTAGTTTTAGTTTCCATCGAGTCCATACTCGAGTCTCAAGCAATTGAATGCCATTGATGTACTTAGAGGTATGATAAGAATTCGATTTTACTCCTCCAACCAAGAACTTCAAAACTTTGAATTTCCAATATTCAGTATACTATTCACTGCTTCAATCACCTTTGCTCTGATACCATGTAGTAATTCTCACTGTAGATTAACCTAATAATGAAATATATCAAAGAAAAATACTTAATCTACTTCTACAATCAAACTTACAGTAGTTGAATTGATTTGAGAAAGATAAAATATAACACATATAATAGAGAAGAAGAATCAGTACACATGAAACACATAAGAATACTCTCAGGAAATCTTCAGCTAAAATCCCCACTATCTCTATTATCATACAAGTGGAAATATCTCAAGATTACACATAGCTTTAGCTCTCACAACTATCCAGCTCTCAGTGCAATCCCTCATTGTTGCTCATAGACAAAATAGACAACTCATATGTCTTTCCTCTACCCTACAAGCCTCCTATTTCCTTGCACAGTTTTCCCAGGGTGTTCCTGCTGTAACCTTGTGTGACACTAGTATCACACACTACTCCAACAGACTGTAAAACTATGCAAATCTCAAGGAATGAATTCCTTCTGCATGCAAGAGATTTTCTTATAGGAAAATTCCTCCAACTGATAGTACACTGTCCCTGCCTTTAACCTCAACTGGGTCTTTGTATGAACTGACATGCATTAGTTATTTATGACAGAATATTCAATTATCTAGAGTACACTAGTTTCATGCATGCATGCATTAACTGACTGAACTCACAATTAGTTCCTCCAAGAGTTTGGAACTAATAACTGGACTTAATGTAGTTAACTAAGCTAACTAATTACAACTCAAATACAATTGATCCTTATCTCCTTAATTAAGGGATAATCTCCTCAATCAAAGGAATAGTTGTTGCATGACTTCACAAAGACTTCTAGCTTGCTCCAACTAATTAACTCAAGATGAATTAATTAATTATCTTGCAAGTAGCTGGTGAGACTAAATTCGAATTTTAATTCTCAATGTTAATTCAAGGACAAATTAAAATTGGAATATTCTTATTGTCACATTTCAATAAATATTTCATTTTCCTTGTTGTTTGAACCCTAATGAAAGACAATACTTTTCAATTCAATTAACTCCCCATTACTCTCGCATAGGGGATAATTTAAAGAAATTACATGGGAAGCATAGAGGAGTTTCTCCCAACTAGTAAGTTTTTGAGATCAAACCTTGAATTTCCAACAAATCACAACTTGACATAAGGTTAGAAAACATAGAAATTTGATGCACAACAAAACAAATGGAGCAACACAATAAATCTTTGTATTTTATTTCTTAGCACATGTCATACATTCATAAAACTTTGCATTATATGTCTTAGTGCATGAAACACATTAATATGGAGGTTGTGACTCCTTCACTAATCAAATACAATTTCTTATGAGGATTTACACATCACTAATGGTTGCTAAATAAAAGACATTAAAATGGAGTAAATGTTCTTTTAGCGATTTTATTGTCTTCACTTCTCAAACCTACATCTTCTACTAAAAACTAAAGACATCTACACAAGTATAACATATAACCAATAACTGTTGTTTTCACGCAACCACCACTATTTTCTCATATTCACCTCTCAAACTTACACCTTTGACTAAAAAGTAAAGACATATACACACTTATATTGAAACATATAAATTTGACTCATTAAGACACACCATGCACGACTATACAAAATGATTCATTTTCTTAACTTTCACACATTTGAGACTACAAGTAAAAATTGTGGAGTATATGTTTGAACATACACTTACCAATCCTTCATTAAATTTCCATTTTCTATTAAAATTTTTATGTGTGTTGTCCTTATGTTCTTCAGCCTGCATTGATGTGTGTTGTGAAATGTTATATGTGTTACAAAATGGGGAACTTATACTCCTACTCATAACTTATGTCCTTCAACCTGCAAACAAGATCTGCAACCTGCAAAAAGTCTACTTTGCAGTATGGTCGTTGTGAGTGTATTTAACGCCATGGTTGGGATTAATTTATCCAACAATTTGCCTTAATAACAACTTCCACCACTGAAAGTTCCCAAATAGTCAGTGAGATACAAAAAAAAAAAAAAATCATGTGTGAATGGCTTTATGAAAATGACAACAAATTGTTCCTGTGACCTGCAGTACTCAAGCACAATTTCACCATTGTTAATCAAATCTCTAATAAAATGATATTGAGCATCAATGTGTTTGGTCCTCTTATGAAAAATAAAATTATTTCATAGTGCGACTGTGGAAGTGTTGTCATAGAAAATAGTTGTTTTTCCCTCTTAGCAGTGGTATAAATCCTTCATCATTCTTCTCATCCAAACTACTTGACACATTTCTATTGTTTTGGTGACATATTCAATTTCCGTTGTTGACAATGACACTATCGGTTACTTCTTGGAGGTCCATGAAATGGCTCCAGAACCCAAATGAAAAAGATATCTTGATGTAATATTTATGTCATCGATACTTCTTCCTGAGTCACTGATAGTGTAACCAACCAGCCTAAATCATTTTTTACGCTATAAATCATAACATACTCCTTTGTCCCATTAACATACCTTAGAATCCTTTTGGTTGCTTGCCAATGTGCTTGCTTGCATGTCTCCATGGACCTCGATATGAGGATTACTCCATACATTATATGAGTCCTAGTAGAGGTCAAATCACTACTACACTAAGGGCACTTTTAAGACATCATTTTTAGATGAAAGAAATCTTTTGTTTTAAAAAGTCACTTTTTATTTTAGTTATTTTATATTAAAATTTAATATCAATTGAGTAGTCTTAAATAAAAAATTTAAGACAAAAAAAGTTTGACACAAAAATGTTTTAAGACAAAACTTTATATATAAGACAAAAAAAATTTAAGACAAAACTTTATATTCAAGAAAAAAAACTTTGAGACAAAAATATTTTAAGAAAACCTTTATCTTTAAGATAGAAAAAGTTTGACACAAAATTGTTTTAAGACAAAAAATTATATTTAAGACAATGGAAACTTAAGATGAAACCCATTTATTTCACTTAACAAATAATATAAAAACATATCATTTAAGAATTCACTATGATGATACCTTTTCTCTTGTATCAAGGTACTCATCCATTAGATCAATTATTTCTCTCGCTATGCAGATGGGGTGGAAGATCCATGAGATGGATGTAAAAACAAAATTTCCTAATGGGGTTATTGAGGAGGAGGTTTACATCAAGAAACTAGAAGGTTTCCATACATTTCAAAGGAAGTATTGTGTGTGTAGACTCAAACGAGTGGTGTATGGCCTCAAATAAGAACCCCAGGCTTGTTATACTAGGATTGATACTTATCTCACTCGCTTTGGCTTCCCCAAAAGTGAAGTGGATACAAACGTCAATCACATCTTGGTAAAAGGTAAATTGCTTATTATTGTCTTATATGTTGATCATTTGATTTTAACTAATGATGAGTAGATCATGAGATCTTGCAAGGAGGACCTTGCAAGGGAATTTGAAATGAAAGACATGGGTCTCGTGTGCTACTTCCTTGGGTTGGAAGTATGTGAAGACGATTGGGAACTATTTGTCTCTCAAGGCAAGTATGCAAATGAGATATTATAGAGATTTTTATTGGAGAGTTGTAAGGCCTTGCAGAATTTTCTACCAGACAATTAGATGAATGAAGGTTCCACTTCAGGTGAAGAAGTGGATGCTACCATTTATCTGCAACTAGTGGGTTTAGTCATGTATCTTATGAAAAAATGACCATATATGTGTTATGTAATCAACTAGCTAAGCCAATTTATAGTTAGGCCAACCAAATTATTTTGGAAGGTAGTTAAGCATGTGTTACAGAACCTTAAAGGCATTACCGAGTTTGGAATATGGTACAAATGGGTAGAGGTATTCAGGTTGTGTGGCTTCACACATGCAGATTGGGCATGAAGTACATAAGACCGAAACAGTACATGAGTTGGAATTTTTAGTGTTGGGTTTGCAGCTTCTTCTTGGTACAATATGGAGGAAAGAAATGTTGTGTTCACCTCGACAGAAGTAGAATACATGGCTGCAATTCAAGCAACATGTGAGATGATATGGATGAGAAAGATACTTGTTGGACTCTTTCATCAAATGATGGATCCAACTATGATCTACTATGAATATCAAAGTTGCACCAAAATCTCTAAGAATCTTGTATTTCATGATTGATACAATCATATAGATATTGATATCACCATTTATGGTATTGTGTACATAGGTGGATAATGTTGCTACACTACATTTTGACACACAAACAAGATGGTGAAATTTTGAAAAAAGATTTGTCAAGGGAGAAGTTCAAGTTCCATAGGTGTAAGATAGGGGTGGTTGATAATTGTTAAAATTGGCAACTAGGTCCAAACTCCATGAGGGACATATTATTTATGGCAGATGATATTTTTCATGGTTCCCTCTCATCAAGAGTTGTAGGATTGATCTAAAGATCATATGATTGCTATAAGTATTCATGGAGTTATGAATTTATCTGCATTATAAGACAATTTGTCAAGGTTGGATAGCAACCAAATAAACCCCACATGTGCTCAACGATTTAGTATAAATAGAGGTGGCCTTCAAGTCATTTCAACACACTTGGGATCTCTTGATCTCTCTACTTGTCTTTGGGTTTTAGTAGGAGGAGAGATCCTAAGGAATAACGTTGCCCTGATCTAGAGGGGAAAAAGACATAACTGCCAAAATAGCTGGGAAAGCTGGAAAAGTAAGAAAGCTAGAACTACTGGATGAGCTGGAATTGCCAAAAACACTCGAAAAGCCACAACTGTCAGAAAATATGGAACTGTCGAAAAAGCCAAAAAAGCCAGAATGCAAGAAAAGTCAAAAAACCCAGAACTATTGGAAAAGCCAAAACCACTGGAACTGTCGAAACTCCCAAAAAAGATGAAAAAGCCAGAAAATCCGAAAAAGCCGGAAATTCCTGAATTGCCAGAAAATCCTGAACTATCGAAAAAGCTAGAACTATCGGAACTACCAGAAAATATGGAACTACCAAAAAGGATAGAACTTCTAGAAAAGCAAGAACTACTAGAAAATCTGGAAAAGCTAAAAATGATGAAAATGCCAAAAAAGCCAGAACTATGTGAAAAACTGAAAAATCTCGGAATGTTGGAACTACTGGAAAAGTGGAACTCTTAGAAAAGATGAAACTTTCAGGACTACTAGAACTGTCGGGAACAATCAGAACTATCGGAACTACCGAGAACAGCCGGAACTACCAGAACTGTCGACAATTGCCGGAACAACTGGAACATCTATCTCTGAAGGAGAGCAGCATGCAAGGGACAACTAACTAACATTGGGACAATTGTATGGTACTTAGCAGCAAATACACCAAGCATGCAATCTTATAGCTAGCATGCAAGGGACAACTAGCATGCAATAACAAGAATACTAAAGACAACAAGCATGCTAGGGACAACAAGGAAGCGAGGTGCAACCAGGACATAGGTCAGGATGGCAACATGGTGCAACAATGGCACATAATGCAGTACAATGATGGGTACAATCATGCTTAATGAAGCGTGATGAGATGCAACATAGTGATGATGGGTGCAGCATGGTGCAGCACAGTAACGTGCAGCATGATGACGAAATGCAGCACAATGATAGGTGAAGGAGTCACCTTGGAGAATTAGTTAATTGATCTCATGTATCATCTTCTTAGAGATGATCTATGCTCTTATCTACATAAGTCAAAGTGTTGACTTTTGTTGTAAACGAACTATCTCTCTTTCTCTCTCTCTCTCTCTCTCTCTGTTAAACTATTGAAGAACATATAAGAAGAATTAATCAGTGGTTTCCTCACATTGGTGTTTATCCCCGGCTAGCGCCACATCTTGTGTGCTCTTGCCTTGGCTTGTCTTTTGAATTTTATGTTTACGTTCTATCTGCAGTTTACTTTAATGCTGATGTGATTACTAATATGGAAAAGACATGGAGCTAACTGTGAAAATTGAAATAAATTGCTCTAAGCATAGAACATACCTAAAATTAACATGGTATCAAAGCTAAGGTGAAGACAACTCCCAAGCAAGAGTGAAAGAGAAATCACCGAAGATAGTTGGGAAAGGACAAAAGGATCAATGGATTCCTCATTCCTCTTCAAATTCACCAAGGGTGAAGTCGAAGTAGAGAATATTATCAGAATGGCACAGAGGAATATGGCCTACCTTAAGATCAATTCATTTCAAGACCAACTCTCAGGGTGGAAGGAAAGGAAGATAACTAGTTTAGCCATTATGCGAAGGAGTGTCTGAATGGTAGGGACACATCACTTGATGATGATAACAATAATTCCAGGGACATCTTCAATGATCAAAGGAATGATAGGTAATGCAGGTCATCAAGGATCTCTTTTATGTACCTAATCGTAAGAAGAACCTGGTATCCATCTCGGAGATGGAAGTCAAAGGTTTCAAGGTTGCATTCATTGATGGAAAGCTACGTGTTAAAAAATATAATTTTCAAAGATGTTTTTTGTCATGGGTTGAGGGTTGGAAATTTGTATCAAGTTGTAGGATGGTCCATTGGGGATCATGTCAATTGACATATCGCATCTATAACACCGGAGGTCTACCTATGGGGCCCTACCTGATGTAAATCAAATGGTGATAGGAATGTTTGAATTAAAGTAGAGCACGAAGGTACATGTATGGGATGTACCGAAGGAAAATTTTATAAGGGGACCATTCCCCTCATACAATAGGTCCACAAGTTTGGAACAACCCAAGGAGTTTGAGGTTCATGATCGGGAATCTCATGTATACAAGTGGAAGAAAACCCTTAACGGCTTGAAGCAAAACAGCCTGAATGTAGTATGAGAGGATTGATAGCTATCTAATGAAGTCGAGATTCACTAGGAGGGAAACCGATCCAAGCCATTACCCAAATGTTGTGGATGATAGACCTCTCATACCGACACCTTACAAGGATGACCTATTTCTAACAAGGTGCAGACCCTCTCATTTGCAAAAGTAACAGGGAGTTGGATTCCAGATGTGGAATGATAAACTGTAAGCCTGTGACTACCTCGAGGATCTTAAATTTCAGAAGTTATATAGTAGTGATGTCGGACCAGATTTGGGAAATGACTTTGAGTTTCATAAACTGATTAGTGTTTATGTTCTTGGTGAACTTCCATTCGGACATATGCTTTGCAGTTAGCATGGTGAGCTCATATTTGGTTGAGCCTCACTAGATTGGTACCAAGAATCTTCTGAGGTATCTTCAAGGCACAATCTCTCATGCATTGAGATACACTGTTGGAAATATGAAACTACATGATTATTCGAATGCTAACTGGGCACGTAGTGTGGAAGATCACTAGAGCACTTCTCAGCACTAGTTCTCTTTGGATTTTGCTTCGATATCATGGATGAGCAAGAAGAAAAAGTCAATTTCTATAAGCAGTGCTGAGACTAAATACATAGTTACGAGCATGATCTGGTGTGAAGCTACATGGTTGTAGAAGCTCTTAAGTAAGTTGTTTGTACACATGATGAATACAACTGTGATTCTCTGTGAAAACCATAGGAGGGATTCAATTATTGAGGAATCCCATATTCGATGATTGCTCCAACAGATAGAAATAAGATATTGCCTTATCTGCGAGGAGGCTCCATCACATTGAGACTGATGTATAGGTTGCAGAAATTTTGTCAAAGCCACGGGGAAAGGTCAAATTTGTGACTTTCCTGAATGACTTGGAGTAGTTGAGAGACCTTCTTATAAGGGTCCTTCATGTTGCATGCATTGAGATCTGGGACTTTTGGGGGCTTGGGGTACTTACTCGAGCAACATATGAACACAGGGCGACTCACCCTCCCCTCGTGGTGTGCTACGAATAGGATGATTAGTTCTTCTGTGGGTTGGGATGATTAGTTCTCCTGTGGCAATTATGGAATAGGATGATTAGTTCTCTTATGGGTCGGGATGATTAGTTCCCCCGTGGCAGCTGTGGAAAGGGATGATTAGTTCTCTTGTGGTTTAGGATGATTTGTTCTTCGTGGCGACTATGGAACATGATGATTAGTTCTCCTATGGGGTAGGATGATTTGTTCTCTGTGGCAACTATGGAAAAGGATGATTAGTCCTCATGTGGGCCAGGATGATTAGTTCTCTGTGGCATCCACTAACAAGATTATTTGTTCTCCTATGGGCAGGATGATTAGTTCTCCTATCAAGGCATCCTACCCATGCATTCTGGGACTCATGGGAAGTACCTCTCATTTGATCAATGATCTAGGAAATGAGGATAGGGACCATAGTATTACAATCAATGGACACATCATTGTATCTACCATACTCCTTATGCTAGGATGACCTCCATTGATGTGGGATCAATGAAACTGATCTGGGATGAGTGTGAGTAGTTTGAGACACTCTCTTATGACATTGATCTGGGATCAATATGAGTGGTTTGAGACACTCTCTTGTGACATTGATCTGGGATCAATGAAACTGGCCTAGGATCAGTATGAGTGGTTTGAGACACTCTCTTATGACATTGATATGGGATCAATGAAACTGATATGGGATCAGTATGATTGGTTTGAGGCACTCTCTTTTGATATTGATCTAGGATTAATAAAACTGACTTCGGGTCAGTAAGAGTGATGTGACAAACTCTCTTTAGATGAAACTAACTTCGGGTCAATAGAGAATGGTATGAGACATTCTCGATCAATTCTTCTTCTTCATGGTTCAACAGAGAAGAACAAACTAGAGCAGAGCATAGCTCAGTAGATCAAAGCAGAGCATAGCTTAGTAGATCAAAGAAGAGTAGAGCAGTGCAGGGCATTGATGGCAGAGATAGTATAGTCGGATATATGCATCAACGGATGGAGTTCTCCCTAGTTGAGAGGGAGTGTTAGAATTGGCAACTAGGGCCAAACTGCATGTGGGTCATCTTATTTATGGTAGCTGATATTTTCTTGGATCCGTCTCATCGAGAGGTGTAGGATTAATTTAAAGATCATCTGATTTATATAAGTATTCATTGAGTTATGACTTTATTTACGTTATAAGACAATTCGTTAAGGTCAGCCAGCAACCAAATAAACCCCACATTTGCTCAACATTTTAGTATAAATAGAGGTGGCCTTCAAGTCATTTTAGCACACTTGGGATCTCTTCCTTTCTCTACTTGTCTTTGGGTTTTAGTAGGAGGAGAGATCCTAATGAATAACGTTGCCCTAATCTAGAGGGCAGAAAGTTTGAATTGTTGGAAAAGCTGGAAAAGCTAGAAAAACCAGAAAGCCAGAAATGCTAAAAAAGCCAGAATCGGTGGAAAAGTTGGGAAAGCTATAAAAGTGGGAAAAGCTAGAATTGGAAAAATAGACAGAAAAGTCAGAACTGCCAGAAAATCCGAAATTGCCAGAAGTGCCGAAACTGCTAGAAAAGACGGAAAAACCAGAAAAGCTAGAAAAACCAGAAATTCCAAAACTGCAGGAAAAGCTAGAACTGCTAGAAAATTTGGAACTGTCGGAACTGCTGGAAAAGACAGAATTGCCAGAAAAGTCAAAAAAAGCCAGAAAAGCTAGAAAATCAGAAACTGCGGGATTGTTGGAACTACCAGGAACAACCGGATCTACCAGAACTTCCGGGAACTGCCGAAATAGCCAGAGCATCTATCTTCGAAGGAGAGAAGCATGAAAGGGATATTTAACTAACAATGGGACAATTTTATGGCACTTAATAGCAGATACACGAAGCATGCAATGTTACAGCTAGCATACAAGGGACAACTAGCATGCAACAACAAGAATGCTAAGGGCAACAAGCATGCTAGGGACAACAAGCAAGCAAGGTGCAACTGACACATAGGTTAGGATGGAAAGATGGTGCAACAATGGAACATGATGCAGTATAGTGATGGGTGCAGTCATGATTAATGAAGCGTGATGAGATGCAGCATAGTGATGATGGGTGAAGCATGGTGCAGCGCGGTGAGGTGCAACATGATGATGAAATGTAGCACAACGATAGGTGAAGGAGTCACATTGGAGAATTCGTTGAAGTAGCATGTCTTCAACTGATCTCATGTATCATCTTCTTAGAGATAATCTATGCTCTTATCTTGATAAGTCAAAGTGTTGACTTCTATTGTAGATGTATTGTCTCTCTCTCTCTCTCTTTGTTGATTTATTGAAGAACGTATAAGAAGAATTAATCAAGGGTTTCACTGCATTGGGGTTTGTACCTGGCTAGTGCCACATGTTGTGTCCTCTTGTATTGGCTTGTCTTATGTGATTTATGTTTATGTTCTATCTGTAGTTTACTTTAATGTTGATGTGATTACTAATTTGGAAAAGATATGGAGCTAACTAATGAAAATTGAAATAAATTTCTCTAAGCATAGAACATACCTAAAATTAACAATAATCCATTTCTTGCTAAGAGGGAGTGTTGAAAAATGGAACCATAAATTCTGCATATGATTTTGTCATGATTAAGTTGATCAAATTGATAAAATTTGAATTTCCACATCAACAAACAACTTGGATGCAGTTAGCCTCTGTGACATAGCTGTGTCACCCAGTTTACTCAGTAAATTCAAGTTGGAGAAGTTAGAGTTTAGTTAAGCATGTCAAATTTATAATTTGTAGAAATCAAAGTCAGTTATCTGAAGTTGTTTTCAGTTGAACTAGTTCAGATTGTATGAGGAACTAGTGGAAGGTAAGTTGTGCAATGGGACTTTAGTGGTGAGACATATGTCGATGGTCACTACAAAGTCAATTGTGAATTTATGAATCCAAAAATAGAATGTTAATGATGGTGAAGCTTTGTTATAGGAAACTTTGGGCACATCAATCCCAAATTATGGATTAGTTATATTAGGTCCATCAACCCCTAATTTATTTGTTGTCATTCCCTAATGAAGTTAACCTACATCATGCTTGATGCCCAAGAGTTTCATGACACCATTCATCCAAAAAATGCCCCTAAAGAGACCATCACAGGTAGCCTTCTATCTGGCTGGCAATGAATGGCAAGCACTACACTGTCAGGGTGCTATGCATAACACCTAGCCTTTGTATCACCTGTGATGGGTGAGATCGAATGATCTTTTGAAATGAATCCATTGGATTCCTCATCCAATGGATGCTTTTAGATGTTTCTAGAGGGATTGGGCTCGCTTTTGGATGAGGAAGGAGATGAATGAACCTTAATCCATTATCCCTTCCTCCATGGAACCACTTCCCAAACATGGCAAAGCATTCATGACGGCCATTAATGGCTAAACCTCCTCTTTTCAGCTATAGAAGGACTAGGCGTTCAAGGCTAGTCTAAGGTTGAGACTTCTTAAGCTAAGGAAATGTTGCTTGGATGAGATTAGTAGAGAGAGTAATTTTATCATGTCAAATTGTTGTTTCCATGAGGAGAGAAGGGTTTGAACCTGGGAGGATGACGCTAACTCAGACATGCATCTACATGGGTTGTAATCTTCCTTTCTATGAATAAAGAGTTCTATGATTTTTCCCATTCATGTGTTATCAAATGTACATTGTATTTTTTGTTCTATAATGTGTTTAGTTAATAGATCGATATGTATGCTTTGATGGTTTTCTGTCTCGGCTTGTGTGCGGGTACCTTTCAAGTGAGTTAAGTACGGAAGGGAGTGGCAAAAGCGGTCAAAGGAAAGAGTGATCAAGCGAGAGATCTAGGTTGGTACTTTTTCTCCTCTTCCTTTTATTTGTTAGCTATAGGAAAGGCAATAGAATTACTTTAACTATTTTTCTGGACTTGCTACTAGGTCTAGGAGTTAGTTGTTCGAAAAGACATTAAATTTGCCCATAACAAAATGGTGACTGCACTGGGGATCGATTTTATCCCTTATAGTAGATAATGAATCTCTTAGAACACTTTGACATACTTTACCTTCTTTTTCTCATCGAATTTAAATCCAATTCACTGAAATTTGAGTCAATTTTGAGGATAAAATTGTCATTCTGAAATCATTGCAGCTCTGTAACTGAAAGGGTGCTATGCATTGCACCCTCTACATTGAGACAATGCTATGTATCACACTGTCCCTCACTCTAGCCTGTGATGGTTCCTTTAGGAGCAGTTTTCCCATCTAGGAGCTGAATCCTTAATTGAATTTTCAGTTGTTTGAATTGTCTTTCGGATTTAGATGAGTTCTTGTTTCTAAAAGTAGTCTTTGTTTCCTTGTTTTGACCCGATTTAGATTGGACTGCTAAATGTTTGTTTATGTATTTGTTTTATCATTTGCAGTCCATTGTTGAAAGTAGTTTCAGTTGATTGTTTTGTCAAAAACGAAGTGTCGTAAATTCTTCCTTCTTAAAATAATCAATTAGTCTATTTTGTGCATCTAATTCATAATTTCATTTATGATCTGAAAATCACTCGTGAGTGACATCAATTAACAAATTAATGAATGAAGGTATTATAGACTCATGCTGGTGTGTGTCTATGCTATTTTAGGTAACAGGTCGATTAGATTGCAAAATACACAGACACTAGAAGAATGGAAAACAGTAAGAGAAGCACAGTAACAAAATGCAAGAACACAACAGATTTAGTAAGCAGTTCACCCTATTCTCCAAGGCTACATATCTAGTCTAGCTTCCAGTGGTGGCCTTCTTTTATTGTGTCTTTAAAGCAGAGATTTACAATGAGGAGCTCAATTTGAGTCTCCTCAAACACGTAATGCTTAGTAGCGTGGTTCATGGATTCCCCAAGCCACTAGAGTTCACAGACTCTTTTCTTTTCCATGTCTTGACCTCTCTGGTAGTTAATAGGAGAAGCCCAATGTGGTGCTCAATTCCCAACAGATCCTCACAGGGATTGCTTGAACCTCTCAAGCCTTCTGTCTGCTCGATGTTGCCTTAGATTAGCTCAACTCTCTATTTTCTGCTTCTTGCTTCACATTCTTTTTCTTCTCTCTCGCTCTCACTGTCCTTGTTCTCTTGTTCTCTCTTCTACCTCTTTGGATCGCCTACTATTGTTCGTTTGGAGTTCTCTCCCTCAGCGTCATCTCAGAGGGAGTGGCCACTTGTCCTCTCACGAACTACACCGTCTTTTCCCCGATGGTTCGGTATTTCAGTTACATTGTGGAATAACTCATTCACCAACTCGGCAGTCAAATCGGACTTCGAACTTTTATATGCCATGGCTTAATGCCCCTCTAAAATCCAATTTCTCCATCGGGAACAATCTCTGCCATCAGATCTAGAGCCCCCAGATCCTACGGTAATCACTCATTTTGTGTGATTGACTTTCTTGACCGTTAGCATGCAATGAGAGGCGGTTTCCTCTCCCATCTACCCGACACCCGTCGTGCGATGAAAGGAATCGCTTGTTTTCTGCCAAATTTTCTTACCAGCCTAATGTGCCTTCGATATATGACTGGTTTTCGAGGGCAGCACCTGCCTTTCTCCTTAGCACTTTCCTCTCAATTTTCCCGGCTTCCATGCGACCGAGTGCTCAAGGCTTCTCCTTCTCAAGGGGTTTTTCCCAACGATGCGCGATTAACGCTAAGCCTCTAATTGTGCATCAGAAATGCCCTTTGTGTCCCGATTTGGGCTTCAAAACTACCAGGTTTTCCTCCTACACAGTCTCCATCGGCCTCGGTTAGTGCGCTTTGACTGAGGTCCTCATCGTTCCTTGTTGGCTATAAACTACCACTATCTAGAGGTCTTCCTAATTTCTCTCTTTTCATAAATTTTGAAGTATGTCCTGATTTGATATAGTCATGGCACTTGATAATTTTTCATGGATCCATTTCAGATCATGTCCTTCCCACTTAAAATCTTTTGGACCACCAAAAGTTTGTTTTCAAACATCGACTAAGTGAGGGTACAATTGTCTCACTTGTCCAATCTCTATCCACTTTGCACTGCTCAGCTTTGAACCCTTGTGCCCAATTTTGAGGTACTCAACATCTCCTCTACGTGTTGTCCTCACCTTCTTGTCCGGAACTATGGCTTCCTACAATTCAATAAGATATTCAGGTAATAGGTCATCAATAGAATGCAATTGACTCTGCTCTTTGGGATCCTCAATTAGTGAGGGTTCAAACAATCTCAAGCAATTTGCATTTACGATTGAGTAGATGTGCATGTAAGATGATAGATTAAGGTTAAAATCACTCTAACCAATCTTCTCAAGTATCTTGAACGGTCCATACCTGATAGGCTTTAGCTTTTTACCTTCACCTTGCATCCTGTCCTTGCTGATATACAACCAGACTTGGTAACCAACTTGGAAACTATGCTCCATCTGATGCTTGTCATGCCTTGCCTTGTATTTCACTTGGCTCTTCTTTAGTTGTTCCTGTACTTCCTAGTGGATCTCTTGGATTTTTTCAATGAACCTAGTTGCCCTATCCAAATCACTGTGTCCCTCAACTATGGTATCTTTACCGAAGACAAAATCTAAAGGAGACCTTGTTCTGAAACCAAAACAAGTCTCAAAAGGAGATCTCTGTGCAGAAGAATATTTTTCTCTATTGTAAGCATGCTGCACATAACATAAATGTTCATCCCAAAGCTTAGGATGCTTGCCGCAATATCCTCTGAGTAACTGGATCACTGTCCTATTAACTACTTCTATTTGGCCATCAGTTTGTGGATGAAATGTTGTGCTTTTCTATAGTTTGGTGTTCATCAGTTCCCACAAACTTGACCAAAACTTCCCCACAAATCGGGTGTCTCGATCAGATACAATGGAAGTGGGTAATCCAAAATGAACCCATACATGTTCAAAAAATAGTTTTGCAGTTTGTTCAACTGTAATCTGTTTATTACAAGGTATCAAAATACACATTTTGCCGAACCTATACACAACGACATATAGATAATCATGACCTTTCCTAGATTTAGGCAGTCCTCCAATAAAATCCATGGAAACACTTTCCCAAGGGTGAGACAAAATTGGCAATGGAGTGTATAAGCCTAGTTTTCTATTGTTTGGCTTGCTTTTAGCACACATAGTACACCCTCTTACATATCTAGAAACTGTCTCATTAATTTTTGGCCAGTAACAAGATCTTTGCAACTGTGCAACTCTCTTACTTATCCCAAAGTGACCTGATATTAGAGAAGTGTGTGCTTCTCAAATTATCTTTACTCTTTCATTTTCTGGAATGCATAACTTCCCACAATGGTATAAGAGTCGGTCCTTTACATGATAATCTAATTCTTCTACTCATTTTCCTTGACTTAAAGTTGCATATACATATTTAAATTCTATATCTTGAACATATTGTTCAATGAACTCTCATGTATCACATAATTATGCTTAAGTATAGTAGATGCATTTATAATGGGTCTAGATACCATATCTACAACTTTATTGTGTATGCCTTTTATATCGGATGACTAAATGAAACTATTGCAGAAGACCCATCCAAGAATCAGATAGCCACCGCCTGACCACCCACGGGGGTGGCTATCTGATTCTCGGAATCGGATAGCCACCACTCGACCACCTGTGGGGGCATGGCCCTATGTTGTGGAGCTGCATGCATATATTTTTTTTTAAGTTTTAATGGTAAATATATGTTTTTTAATGTTTTAAATGTTTTCTATTTTTTAAAAATTGAAAATATATGTTTTTTTTTTAAATCATATATATGTTTTAAATTTAAAATGTTTAGGTTTTACATATATATATTAAATTTTAATTTTAATTTATTTTTTTTTAGGTTTTTTCTTTTTAATGTTTTTAATCTTGATTTTAATAGTTTTTTAGATTTTTAGCTTTGCTTTTCTATTTCTTTTTTTAATCTTTTGTTTTTATTTTTATATTTTTAATTTTTTCTGTAGTTTTTCGTTAATGCTTTTTAAAATTTTTCTATTTTTAGTTACTTAATTTTTATAGGTTTTTCTTGGTATTTTTCTATGTTACACACACAATATATATACTATACATATTTTTTTTTTGTCTCCTCTTTTTTAATATTTTATATTTGTTTTTTTTTTTTTTTTTAAAAAATAAATTATAAAATAATTATTTACATTTCATACATTAAAAAATTTAAAGTCAAAGAATACGTCTTTTAGAAAAAGAGCCTGATGAAGAATTACCATTTTTTTAAATCAGCATGCAAATTACTAACATTTTAAAACATAATGTACATAAAAAATTTAAAGTGTCAAAAGCTATGCTCTAAAAACAAATGTGTGTCCTACATCCCCCCTTTTCAAAAACGGGTCACTCTTTTTCTATCTCTACGAAACGGGTAACGGTGTCAGTTCCTGTTTCAAAGTTTACATTGTTCATTACAGGTTTCCCAAAGTGAGGTAGAAAATCCATCATCATGGTGGTTGTTGATGAAATTTCCAAGTATGCTCATTTTTGTGCTCTCCGACACCCATTTACCCCAACATTGGTGGCTCATATTTTCATGGACCAAATATTCTAACTCCATGGCATGCCGACTTCCATTGTTTCTATTCAAGACCCCACTTTCAACAACAATTTTTGGTAGGAACTTTCCAAGCTATAGGGCACACACCTCCAAATGAGCATATCCCATCATCCCCAAACTGATGGTCAAATAGAAGTTGTCAACAAATGTTTGGAGACATATTTACAGTGCTTCACCTTAGAAAAGAAGCATCAATGGGTAGAATGGTTAGATTTAGTTAAATGGTGGTATGATAGAAATTATCATGAATCCCCCAAGATGGTGCCCTATGAGGAAGTGCATGGACAACTACCACCTCAAAGAACTTCTTATATCCCAGGATAATCCAAAGTACAGTCAACTGATTAGATCTTGCAGAAATGTTCCACCATTATTTCTCATCTCAAATATAAGCTACATCAAGCTCAAAATCAAATGAAGCAACAAGCTGACCAACATCATTTTAGGTAGCATACTAGGAATTCCTGCAACTCCAACCTTATAATTACACATCTCTCAAAGAAAAGGGATGCTAGAAACTGGCCCCAAAATTCTATTGACATTATTAAGTACTTCAACATATAGGATTATTCGCTTACGAATTTGACCTGTTGACTACCTTAAAAATCCACCCACTATTCCATGTATCCTGCCACAAGAAAGTTGTGGGGAAAAATTGCAAGCTTGAAACTAGTTTGTTAGAATTTGATGACAAAGGTTCACCATGGCTCACACCTGAACAAGCCCTCAATCATCACGAAATAAATCTCCACATCTGCACGATCAAGGAATCCCTCATTAAGTCGAAAGACACCTCTTTAGAAGATGTGAAATGTGAACCAACCAATATTATTCAGGATTTTTCATAGCTTCAGCCTTGAGGACATGGTTCATTTTGATGGGAGACGGAATGTTAGTGTTGCTATAGGGATTAATGCATGGGTGGTTATGGTTGTAATATCTTCAACGATCTTCCGGAGATCCAAGGCATATAATTTAGATTAAGAGTAGTTGGCAGAAAGAATCATATACATATCTATATCAATGCATGATAATCAAAGAAGAAAACGATATATTACCTCAGATCTTAATACACTCTTGGTCGATCACCCAATTTAGTAGAGCGGATGAACCCTTTGCTAGCTCGTAGATCAACACTTTCATATAAATGAGATGGAGAGTAATACAACATCAAATGAACTTTGATAATCAAAACATTGATACATAAAGATATGAAGACAACATACATCTAATCTACTCATAAGCTATGGTACTAAATACCCATGTAAATAAATGTGACATTAGAACCATCATGTAGACAACACAAAAACAAGTTTATATTATCATAAAGGAAAGAATGATTACAACCATTTGTTAGGATATTTAGACACATAGGAAATAGTTAAGTATAACTTGGTGTAGTGTAGGGTTAGGTAAAGTGTGTTTCTTTACTATGTACTTTTGTAACTTACAATCCGATAGTCACCATATGCATTGATCCGACAATTCATTCTCTCCTTGGTATTACTGGCACTTGATCTGTGGCTTAACACCCAATTGGACCATGATCTCTATTTAAAGAGCATGGAGGGTCATTTGTAGGGTAACTGTTCATGAGATAAGCTTATGTAAATTTTCATTCTTTTATTACTAAATTGCCTGAAGTGGCCGCATTGGCTCAGGCCGTAGACGTTTTCCCTCTTTGTGGGTTTTAACCACATCAACAATATTTGTGTATTGATCTGTGATATATTTGTGTGTCCTTTGATGTTCTATCTGAGGAACTTACCTTATAAATTCTTACATGGTATCAGAGCTATTTGAGGGTCGTGTCCATTGGTGATCCAAATCTGAAGCCTGTAGAACTGCATCCGACTGTTGTTTCCTAGATCTACTATTTCTGACTGGTTCAGGGCCAAGAGGACTACTCTATTGTCTTAGGAGCATCTGTTCCAGTAAGGAATCCCTTTCATTTCACGTGAAAAGGTTTCTGGTAGCCCTAGCTATGTCATTTTTAAGATCTATAGGTATATAGTGTTTATTTGCAATTTCTAGCCTTTTTCTCTCTGTTTATATTGGTTTATTTATCTCTTTGTTTTTTATTACCAGATCTATGCCTTTCATTTATGTGTATGCTATTTTCCCAGTGACTTTGTGTGATTTGGGCAAATCAGAAATAGAAAGGAAGTTTTTTTTCTCATTCGTATGCTCTTTTCCGTCGTGCCTTAGTGTGTTCTCGGAAAATCAGAAACATTGAGGAAAATTGCTAGTTTCTGGGTAAAGCTAACTTCAAACCATAAGGTTTGTTTTTTCTTGTATGTCTGTTTTGGGTTATGTGATTTTTGTTTTGCAGGTAAAAAAGAGATTTCTCAAGTAAGCATGCACCCCAAAGCTTCATTGAAAAATAAAAAATAAAAAATCCCTTCCTCTTTTCCAAAAATTACTAACCTTTTAAACTAGCTCACTTGGTCTAAAGTTACTTTATGTGAATAGAGGTCTTGGGTTCAAGTCCTTTTTTGTTGAGCTAGTTAGATTAATTTTGGAAAGAGGGAAGATTTTTTTTAAATATAACATTATCATTCATTTCCACACATTTCCACACTTTTTCGACATCTTCAACAACCTTTCTTCAAAAATCCATAACTTCTTCATCTGGAAGCTTTCTTCAAAGCTGTTTTTTTTAATCAGCCTAATTTTTCGAGATATTTCCATTGGAACACTTAGTTTTAGAATCTATAGCTTTAGTTTCTATTAAATTGGAATTTCATGCCAAGTTATTCTTGACAGCACCGACTACTTCCAATGGTGGTCCTACATTATGGATTTACTTAGAAGTTAAGGTCTTTACAGAATAGCCTCATGCCAAGAAACCAAACCAAAAGATGAAGATAAGGCAACCAAATGGGAAAATAGGCAATATCAAGCACGTGGATTGATAGGGATGTCTATTTCTCTAGACCTTAGATTCTATATCACAGAACCTGATACTCCTAATCAAGCAATGAAATAGATCATTAAAGTTTTTGGAATTAAAAATGAAGTTAGAGACCATCAACTAGAAAATGAGTTGCTTACGTTGGACCCCAATAATTTTTCTTCCATTAAATATTTTTTTTCCAAGTTCAATACCCTTAGACTTCTATTGGAAGGTGTTAAAGTTATCAAATAAGATGGTAACCTTATCTATTCCATTCTTACTAAGTTGGGACCAGCCTACTCTATGTTTGTTTTCACCTTCCATTCTACAAGAGAAGCCTTCATTTCTCAAGGAGAAGACTACATGCCCCCTTCCTTGGATTCCTTTTGTGATTCTTTAAGAAGAGAACAAGAAAAAATCTTACACATTGGTCTTCTTAATCTTGGAAACCCTTCTAAGAAAGCCTTAGCTGCCCAGCAGCAACCAAATTCAAAGAATCTTAAGCAGTCATATCCTAAAAAGAATTGTCCTAAACCAAACAAGGGTCCTAAGCAATTTTAGCCTCAAAATGAAAAATCATTTCAACAAAATGATAAGGCAAATAAAAACAAAGGGGAGAAGAATAATAGACATTGCCACTTTGTAATCGAGATGGGCACTTAGAATCCAAATTCTTTAAGAAAATGGAAGCCTTGGAAGAAGCAATGAAGAAGCATAACATCCATTTGGAGCACTCTTCAACTTCAACTTCATTTTCAGGAATAACACTTTCGGCATGTGGTTGTCAAACATCTCGGTCTGGATATGCACTAAATGTATCTTCTTCTTCTAATTCCCATGAGTGGCTTATTGATTCTAGAGCCTCTTATCACATGTCCAAAAACAAAGCCATGTTTTCTATTTTAAATTATTGTAACACTGAAAATATATATGTTGGTGATGATAGATCTCTTAGTGTTATAGGGACTAAAACTTTTCATATAGACAATGGTCAATTTAATGATGTATTATGTGTTCCAACCTTATCCTGCAACCTTCTATCTATATATCAAATAACTCATTTAGGTGAAGGTAAAATCATCGAATTTTCACCTAACAATGTTGTAATTAAGGACCTAAGAGATCCTAGATAGATTTTAGCTACTGGAATTGCTGATGATTCTACAAGGTTGTATAAGTTTAATACCTTTGGGTCATCAAATCTTCCCTCGGTATTTGTTGCTCATAATGATGAAGTGAGCAAACTTTGGCATGAGTGATTTGGTCACTTAAACTATCGCTCCCTTTAGAGTCAATGCAAAGAAAATATGGTGTTAGGTCTTCCCATGGTATCTTGCAAAGATGGTGTTTGTTCCAGATGTGTATTTGGAAAACATCATTGGGATAGTTTTGAAAAACGTGCCCCTTGGCACGCCTCAACCCCTTTATAGCTGGTGCATAGTGATTTATGTGGTCCACTTCCAGTTTTTTCATTCTCTAGCTACAAGTATTTCTTAACTTTCATTAATGATTCCTCTAGATGCGCTTGAGTATACTTCTTAAAACTCAAGAGTGAAGTAATTAACATTTTCTTTGCCTTTAAGGCCTTTGTTGAAAAAAAATCTGGACATCAAATCCTTAAGCTAAGATCAGATAATGGTGGAGAATATGTTAACAAAAAATTCATCAACTTTTGCACTGAGAATGGAATTCAAATGCAACATCTTGTTCCATATACTCCACAACGAAATGGTTTAGCTGAAATGAAGAATCACACCTTAAAGGAAATGGTTAATTTTATGCTTCAACCTAAAGGACTTAGTCTTAATTTTTGGGTAGAAGCAATTAATTGTGCAAATTACATAATAAATCACACTCATACAAATTTTTTAAAGAATATCACTCCAGAAGAAGCATGGAGCTCAATTAAACCAGATACAAGTCACTTTCATGTTTTTGGAAGTGAAGCATGGGCCGGTATTCTAGATGAGAAACATAAATATTTAGAACCTAAGAGTGAAAAATGTATTTTTGTTGGATATTCTGAAGATTTCAAAGGATATAGAGTTATTCCACTTAAGCTCGAAAATGTTATCATTAGAATAGATGTAAAGTTTTATGAAAACATATCGTCCTACGAGACTAGTTCGGCAGATGTGCCACCACTCTCTAGTCCTTATACTTCTAAAAATATTTCTTCTTTAGATGATGATAGTGAGAATGAAAATCCTCCCCCACCTTCTCAGGATCCTCCTTTAGCTCCTCAGCTTCCAAAATGGGTTCGTGCTACTTTGGATTTAGCAGGTGCTCTTGCAAGTGATCCTATAGATCAACGATGTACACATTCTCAATTTGATAGAGCCTCTTCTTTACTGGCTCAAGCTTCAGCTAATTATGATCGTGACACCTTTGCAGAAGCTTCAAGCCTTCCAGATTAGGACGCAACTATGAATGAAGAATATCATTCATTATTGGAAAATGATACATGGGATCGTGTTCCTCTACCAAAGGAATGAAAACTTGTTAGATGCAAATGGGTTTACAGAGCCAATTATGCACCATATGGAAAAGTTGATAAACATAAACCTTGTCTTGTTACTAAGTGATTTTCACAAGTAGAAGGCACTGACTATTCTAAAACCTTCTCCCCTGTTGCCAAAATGAACTCTATCCACCTTCTTCTTTCCCTTGCGGCCTCTTTCAAATCGGAAGTCCATCACATGGATGTTAAATCTCCCTTTTGGATGGGGACTTGCATGAATAAATCTATATGGAACAACCTACTAGATTTATACAAATGGACTCTAGCCTTGTATGTCAGCTTAAGAAATCCCTTTATGGTCTCAAGCAAGCTACTCGAGCTTCGTATGCCAAAATGGACAACTTTCTTTTAGAAACTGGATTTTCTAGGTGTCATTCTAATAATATTATCTACACCAAGAAAGTGGGCAAGTCCCTTATCATTCTTGTTCCTTATGTTGATGATCTTATCCTTACTGGTAGTCATCCAAACCTTATAAACCATGTGAATTTGATCCTTAAAAGGAAGTTTGAAATGACAGACTTAGGACACTTGCATTATTTTCTTGGTCTTTAAGTCTTGCAATCCAAGGAAGGTATTTCCCTTTCCTAGTCCAGGCATGCCTGTAATATTCTACACCATTTTCACATGGAAGAGTGTAAGCCAACCCCTTCTCCCTTTTAGTCTAGAGTGAAACATTCAGTTAATTATACTTCACCTGAAGTTGATTCTACCTTATACCGCCAACTTGTAGGAAAACTTTTGTATCTGACCCACACTTGTCCTGACCTTTCCTTTGTTGTTGGCCTTATTGCTCGGTTTATGCAAAACCCACATGAAAGTCATTGGAAATAATACTTTGTTACGTTCAAAGTATAGTTCATTTTGGGATTCATTATATTACTGAAGCATCTCATATATTGGTTGGTTTCACTAATTCCAATTGGGCTAGTAACCTTGATGATCAGAATCCTACTGTAGGTTATGTGTTCACTCTTGGTTCAGGGCCTATCACATGGGCTTGCAAGAAACAAAGTGCCATTTCTCTTTCTTCAACAGAAGCAAAGTATTGTGGTGCCATAGAAGGTAGTAAACAAGCCCTATGGCTTCGTCAGATCCTATCAGAGTTTGGATTTCAGTAGCAACATCCGACTACACTTTGGTATGATAATCAAAGTGCCATTGAACTATGCAAAGATCCAGTCCAACATCAGTGCAATAAACACATTCAAATGCACATTAACTTCATCAGAAAGCTCATTCATGACCATGTTCTTGAAGTGCAATATTTCTCAACAGATGAACAAGTTGTAGACGTCCTTACAAAGGCTCTCACAGAGGTAAAGTTTACTAAACTTTGATTTATGGTCAGAGTTGAAGAAGTTGTCACTAAGGGAGGATAAGCTCTAATGCCTCCTTCCTTCTCCGACTATGTCATATCTATACATCCTTCAATCCTACCCCAAGTTGTTTTTAAGGGGGGATGTTAGGATATTCTGACACATAGGAAATAGTTAAGTATAACTTGGTCTAGTGTAGAGTTAGGTAAAGTGTTTTTCTTTACTATGTACTTTAGTAACTTACAATCCGATGGTCACGATATGTTCTAGACATGAAGTGATCTGACAATTCACTCTCTCCTCAGTATTACTGACACTTGATCCATGGCTTAACACTCGATTGGTCCATGATCTCTATCTAAAGAGCATGGAGGGTCATTTGTAGGGTAACGATTGATGAGAGAAGCTTATGTAAATTTTCATTATTTTATTAATAAATTTCCTGAAGTGGCCACGTTGGCTGAGGCTGTGGACTATTTCCCTCTTTGAGGGTTTTAACCACGTAAAAAATAATGGTGTATTGATCTTTGATCTGTTTGTAAGCGATGTCCTTTGTTCTTTTGTTTGACGAACTTACCCTATAAATTCCTACATTCAGGAGGCTGAAATTTCGGGAGACCAAATTTGTGGATAGTTTGACAAACGTTTGACCACCATGCATTGAACTGCTTTGACTAAATGTTTGTGAGGGTTAACTCGATTTGGGCAGGCCGCATTTCTAGGTAGAAAAATTGAGGCTAAACATTGATTTTTTGCCAGCATTGACTGTAGCTAGGGCTGACCAGAGGTGGGTTCTTTCACCAGACTTTGACTGGGCCAAATTTGACTATTTTGATGGCTGTTTTATCTTTTTGTTTGGAGGCTGAAGTTGTCTGATTTACTGAGAGTCAAATTTTCGCTGTTAACGAGCATTGACTTTTCTGGTTAGGGTTCTTTTGCCACTGTTATAAGTTATCAGATTTGTAAATTATATTCTCTCTCTGCTAAACTATTGAAGACTAAAATTAGATTTGATGAAGGGTTTCCCGACATTGCAGTTTGTCCCTAGCTGGTGCCATATATTGTTTCCTTTTGTCTTGGCTTGTATTCTATTATTTATTGTTATGTTCTATTCGCATTTTACTACCATTTTGATGTGATTTCTAATCTAAATATTAATATTGGGCTAGTAGTGAAATTGAAGTAAAATTTCTCTAAAGCTTCTAACATACCATTGTTTCCTAAAATTAACATTTTCTATATCCAACCCAATTTCTCCCATTCTCCTCCCCTTGCTGTTGCTTAGAGCATGTAATCTAATAGCATATGCCTACTAGTGACAAGCATCATCGTGACTCTATGAAAATGATATGCATCGAAATAATTTATTTAGTCCACTACAAATGGGCCTAATGTAGCTTGACACCTCGAATCTCAATTCTGATTGTATCTAGCTCCATGTGATTTTCTTCTGGAGAAGCACAACCATTGCTCAACTTTCCACCTGAATGCATGAATCTTCATCTTTAATAAGTCAAAATAATAATGATAAAAATTATTTTCTTTATTCCTTTGACAAGTACATTACATGATGGCTCAAATACATTAAATGAAGATTGAAACTAGTTACATTTTCCAACATCTTGGTGTCTGCCCACATACTGTAGTTTTTTGCACCTGAAAGTTTTTATGTCGAAGAATTTGACACACCATGGATAAGGGATGATGCCATTTGCACAAAAATTTCACAATTTGAATCTTGTGAGTTGAACTCAATGCCAATTTAACTCTACTTTGTTACCAAAGGCTAGTTTTATACAGAGAGATACCTAATAAAAGCATAGAGAGCTATAATAAAAATCAATCAATCAAAATGATACATAACATGCTAATGTTTGGTATTATATACCCTACAAGCACTTCACTTAACTTAACTTGGATTGTATTGATAAAAACTATTTCTTAAGAATGTGCAACTTTCTTGGTCTCGTCCTTAGCTCTCTAAGATAAAACTTCTTTGGTCTCTAATTTGACAGATTCCAAATATCTTATTTCTTGAATACAATTTTGAGAGATAAAGTTAGCAGATCAAGAAATGGTTTCATGTCTGATTGTGAAAGAACAACCTATAAAGGAACTAGAATTAGAAAGACGAGTGGAAAATCACGTTACTTATTTGTGCAAGGTGATTCTTTATTGATTAATTTTCTACATAAATGAAAAATTTATAAAAAAAATGTCATATTTCAATAAGAATCATCATTTCTAGATACAAAATATCTTTGAATGAGATTTTGCATTTTGGTCCATAGGTGCAACCCAATAGGGGAGAGTCCAATTACAGCCCTCTAGAGGAGACCCACATAACTTTACATATTTGCTCTAATTCGTAGAACTTAAGCTTTTCCTCACTATAGAGATAAATTATCTCTCTCATCAACTGTTTGTTGATGGCATAATTCTCCTTGGAGAAAATCTACAAACAAAGGCTAAACGTTGTCCTTATGAAAGAAGGATGGAGTTGATTGATAGAAACGACCACTATCTATGCTTAAAATCAACTCCATTTCTAGGAGAGAACCTTTTAAATATAAGAGATCCATTTCAATAAGATTCCGAGAACTTCCAGGTCTCTAGGAATGCCTATCCCAAGTTGTTCTTAAGGGGGGATGTTAATATATTTTGACACGTAGGAAATAATTAAGTATAACTTCGTCTAGTGTAGAGTTAGGTAAAGTTTGTTTCTTTACTATGTACTTTTGTAACTTACTATCTGATGGTCACGATATGTAGTGATTGGATAGTTCATTCTCTCCTTAGTATTATCGACACTCGATCCATGGCTTAACACCTAATTGGTCCATGAAATCTATTTAAAGAGCATGGAGGGTAATTTGTAGGATAACCATTCATGAGAGAAGCTTATGTAAATTTTCATTCTTTTATTAATAAATTTCCTAAAGTGGTCACATTGGCTCAAGTTGTGGACTGTCTCCCTCTTTGAGGGTTTTAACCACGTCAACAATACTGGTGTTGATTTGTGATATGTTTGTGAGTGGTTTCCTTTGGTGTCCTGTCAAAGGAACTTACCCTGTAAATTCCTACGCCATCTGGTGAATCAAGATTCCCTCGATCCTCCAAATCCTTGTTATCTCTCTTCTTAACCTATTGTTAGAAAAACAACTATATCTCACACAAAATTTTGATAATCAATTGACACTCCTTTGACCTCTTTCACAATGCCCAAGCCTCCAATATATATATGATGAGAGGCTTCTCCTTGCCAACTCTCTCATGAGTTCCCTTAAGAAAAAGATAAGATGTTTCTTGGTTTATTTCTCTTTCCCCTTCCATTAGACTCTATTAGGAATGGAAATATTCTTAGAGAGGTCGAAGGTAGATGTTTCATGCTTTTCGGGTTGACATTTGAGTGAAAAGTGGAATTCCAGTGAGTCAACCCACTCTTTGACATCCAAAATCTCACAAAACTTGGGTAACATTGTCCGTTGGGGAAAAAAGTGAGTTACCCTAGGGAATAAGGCCCCTAGCTCATGCATAGGGAGTATGCTAACTCTTCTTGCTAGTTCATGGGGAGCATTACCTTGGAAAATAGGCCTGTTAATTAGGTCATGTATTTAACGAGCCTGCCTTTCTTCTCTCAGTTGATGAGGAGGTAATTTTCTTGTATGATATATTCCCCCTAAAATGTGAGTTCATAGAAGAATATGATGGCCAAAATAGTTTATAAGTTGTTGGAAAAGAGAGAGAGGATGTGACCTTTGGGACTACGACAAACCTCATACAAACAAAATATGTTAAAAATATAAAATCATGTCCTGAGTCGGGCATTCCCATGCTCAATAGCTCTGTCAGATTGATTTCTCAAAAGAGCCATGATGATCATGTCCACTGACAAGCACAATGTGGAATTGTGTCATAATATGATCATCCTCATGAGCTGTCTCCAAAAAAAATGTATGTGGCTTGGGAGACGAAACAAGGATGAGCGATGTAGGCCTCTACCAAAGGTCTTAGTCACCGCTTTATCTGAACAACATGTTTCTACAAATGTGAATAAAGGAGTTGATGTCAAACATGTAAGAAATCATATGATTATTAGTGAATGATGAAAATTATTAATAGACATGACGATGGCCAACGATAATGATGATAGTCTCCAATATGTGTAGTACACTCTAATGAGTGCAAATAATGATGTTGTCGTTGAATCATTCAATTGGGAGACAGTAACGAAAAACCCCAATTAAACACAAGGTAACATGTAATAAATGACTACAAGTTCTAGGGTACTAATATGTTTCTAGATCTACTTCCTAGATAGAGTGTTGAAATCAATGGAAAGAGACTTGTCGAAAGGTAGGATATACTCTGTCCTGCATCAGTGGAGATGAAATGGGACAAGAATGATTGTTTTTGAAGATAAATTTTGACCAATTGGTCTAAAATATAGAGGGAATTATGGAAGTAAATGAGTGATGGTTGGTACAAGAAGCAGAGGATAAAGGAATCCCTTAAACAATAGAAGGCACGACACAAAGGTTTACTAGATAACTTTAGACTCATGAAAACAAAGAGTGTTAGCATATAGGGATGTAGGAACATCGGAGTATATAGGCTAAACTCATAGGATGGTAAGTTTCATCTGCGAAGATGAAAAGATAGAGGTTTTCTGAGGGAGTGCCATGTTCAAGGGAAGGATTACTCCCAAAAAAAAGACTTTCCGAATATAGACATTGAGCCATTGCATTTTCCAATTTTCCCCATAAGATTAAGTTTAATGATTCCATAAGGGTAAAATCGATGGCATTTTCATATCTAGAGAGTTTTAACGGATCTTAAAAAAAAAGGCACTATGGGGTCCCTTTATCATGGTTGATAATTGGGTGGGACAAAGGTTTAATAATATACCCGACATAGTTCATTTTCCATAAGTTAGTCTATTAAGTTTACATAATGTGATAAGCCTATGCTAAATAGATGTTTTCCTCATTTTGATAGAAGTACAAGGGGATAGAGTAAACTCAATACTCTTGGAAAATTTTTAATGAGTCACACGAAGAAAAACTCAATAGAGTTTCATCCAATTTTAACGAATCAAATGAAGAAAAATCAATAGATCTTCATCAAATTTTAATGAGTCAAATGAAGAGAACATGATATGTATTTTTTAGTTTAATGAGTAAGGAAAAAGATAAAATAACTACTCATGTCTTCTTCATAAATGTTTTACGAGTTTGAACGGGATAACTCAAGGATTTTTTGTTCAAAAGTGAGAAAAGTTCCCAAAAAAGAAAGCACTCATATTATCTTTAGAGGAATTTTACGAGCTCGAGGATAGAAACTCGGGGATTTTTTTGTTGGCATTATGTTTCTAGTATGGTTATATGTTACAGATGTTGTACTTGATGGCAACACCCATGGCAAGGCTCTCAATATGATGAAAATTAAGAAG